>CM042747.1:43661551-43694051 GCA_022496165.2 Catalaphyllia jardinei | reverse complement strand
CCAGTAACTCTTCTTTGCCCAAGAGTATTATACTTTTGCCAGTAAAAGCAATGGTAAGGCACACAAATATTCAACTCCTAAAAAAATTTAGAACTCAAAGTATAGTGACTGTCAAACGTTGCGAATCAAATAAAATTAAAGATTTTCATAGTAAGAAAGCACCTTTTAAGACAAATTTCTCCTTGTTTATGTGGCCATAAAA
Organism: Catalaphyllia jardinei; assembly: GCA_022496165.2. Classification (NCBI taxonomy): domain Eukaryota; kingdom Metazoa; phylum Cnidaria; class Anthozoa; order Scleractinia; family Caryophylliidae; genus Catalaphyllia; species Catalaphyllia jardinei. Next base: position 43,693,849 of record CM042747.1, on the reverse strand, counting down.
AAGAAGTGAGGGTTTGATTTAATTATTACCATAAAATCATTCAGATTACTGTACATTGTAGACTTGAAGCTGCTTTTCCCAAGGAATGATCAGTAATATATTAGTTAATTTTCCCAGCATTTAAAACATTGTATTTCAGGAGTTGATATCTAATCAGATTTTAGAGCAATCTTTTAAAGGTAAAATATATACATGTGCAGCTTCACAAATTACTGTTTCTAGTAATATTTAAGAAATGATAAATGAGAAAACTAAAAATTATAACATCATGAGAAAACTTAGTTTTCTCTAGATCGCCTGAAGCGGGGTGGCATTTTTCTGCGATGTTGCTGACTTGAAGAGACCTGAAATCAACAGAGAAACCTTATCAAGGAACACAGCTTATCATTCATGCCACATTCATAAAAGAACAAAAACAGTTCTAAGCTTGTGACTTAATGTTCCTCCAACAAACAATGTGTTGGATTAACATTTTACCAAATTACCTGCCTAGGTATTGATCATAAAGGTTATACCGGAAAAATATCTTCAAAACTGCTCCTGACCATCTAACCATTATTTATCTTTTATCTTTTATTTACTTTTATTTTTTATTTACAGTCTAGTACAAGTTAGTCTTTATTCACATGATAGTTCTAGTCTACAGTGATACCTACATTTACATGGTTAGAAACAGGCAGAATTGGAGTGCTTGGATATTCTTCTGAAAAAAAATCAGAAACACCATAATTGAATGAGTTTTTCTAGTTAAGAGACAAGTCTACATTTGAGCCTAATAGTCAACCCTGCACCCATCTTTGGTTTCTGCTGTAAGAAGCGACTTGGTTTCTTTTTGCTTTGCGATAAGAATCAAATAACTCCCCCACACACTTGGCTGAATTTTCAAACCAGACTTATAGTAGCATCAGTCATGTTCTGTCCTCGATATTGAACAACAAGTTAAGCCAATCACAAGTCCTTGTTAGAATTCAAATAATTTGATTGGATAACGAGATGACTCTGTGAACCATATTTATACTACTGGCAAATTAATAACTCATTTACATTGCTCTTGTCTGAATCACAGGGGATGTTCAATTTGGATCAAATTTGCGAAAATTCCGAACCAAAACTTTGAAAGCCAGCTTAACATCATTAACCCATGCTCTGTTCTCTGATAAAACACACTGTTTCAACCAATCAGAGGGAAAAGTACAAAGTAAAAACTAATTACCTTCATGTTGATAGTGAATCACATAAGGGGCTGGTTGCTGAATATACGTCACAGGCTGCTAAACGAAAATTGACCACGATTAAAGGTGAAAGACCAGTTGGAGAAGGGTATACCAATTTAACAGTTAGAAGCACAGCAGAGAGCCCCATTTGAGAAAGTGTTTGTGTTATAGAGACGTCAAGATTCTATGATGGACTATGATATCCATAATATGCCCTTATGCTGCAAAGTTCTAGAAATCTTACACTTGTTTGGAAACAAAATCCTAGCATCAGCACTATGCAGTTATGAACATGTTTCCCTGAAAGTGTGAATGAAAGTTAATTAGTTGTGTAACTTTTAGGTGTTACCCTCTATAAAGCAAAGATTGATTGATTGATTGAATATTAAGTACAGAATTTTGTAGTTCAGATCCCTAAGCTCTCACAGATATTACCTGCAATGATTGCAAGTGTTGCATTTCCAGTGTAAGAATAATAACTAGTAAGTTTAGTTTGTTTTTTAGTCTAACCTGACACTCTGGAGCATACACTGGAGGAATGTATGTTGAATACTATAAAACATAAGGAATAATGTAGTCAGCAACTTTGACGGGTTAGAGACTGTTGTGAGTGTTTTGTTTTCAAATACACGCACGCGCTTACTGTACAATGAATGAGAAATTTTCAATACTGCACGAAGCGAAGCTGAGTGCAGTATTGCAAATTGAGAAATTTTCAATACTGCACGAAGCGAAGCTGAGTGCAGTATTGCAAATTTCAAGTTCATTGTGCAGTAAGTGCATGCGTGTATTTGAAAACAAAACACTCACAACAGTCTCTAACCCTTTTAATATTCAATCTGAGTTCACTGCTCGCGATAGATTTGCAATGGCTTCCCGCCCAACCTGAACACTGCACAGTTTTTATGCGTTATTGTAATAACGCACTCTGTCACTTTGATGTCGTTAGGTAACGAGAACTCACATGATCAATTTTAACCAATGATGCCTGCGGATTTTAGACAGTGAACGAAGATTGAATATTGAAACTAAATAAAATACATTACGTACTTTATTTTAGTGATTTCTTATGTGCAAAACAGTTTTTAACTTTATTGTTCATCATTAACCTTATATTTTGGAGCTAGTGTTTTTCTAGTCTCTACAGATTCAAGATACTGCTTTCTTAGTTTTACAGCTTTGGAACATTTTACAGGTGTAACTACCTAAAGGATCTGAGCCCATCATTGACTGAATAATTATTCTTGAATAATAATTATAATTATACCTGTATAGGTGTCACAAGATTGGATGCAGGCACAGGGTAGAAATACTCTCCTTTCATTTGATTGCTGGACACTGCATAAGAGTGAGATAAAAAAATAAATAGACATAGATTATTAAATTTACAATGAGTATAAAATTCCTATCTTGACTCGGAGAAAATTTGTGACATTTCTAGGAGTAATTTATTGGAGCACTTCCAAAATTAATTAATATGTCCCCCCTTCCAGGACTTTTTACAGGTTTTCCAAACCCTGCTTTTAAGCAAAGTTACTGACAGGGTTTGACTCTTTTTCGGAAACAAATTTCCAGGACTTTTTGAAGACTTTTCCTTTTCCAGGACACAGGTTGATTCTTCAAGGGCTCTAAAATTCACATTAACCTACACTCCCAAAATCTCAATGTTAATTCTTCTACAGCCTTCCATACACTTCATAATTTTTAGTTGAGTTAAACATATTTCCAGAACTTTCCTGCACCAGGAGCCTTTTTCCAGGTCCTTCCAGACCTGGAAAATGTCATAATAAAATTCCAGGACTGTCCAGGTTTTCCAGGACCTGTACGAACCCTGTACCGAATGTATAGCTATCTAAAATAACCAACATCTTGCAAAAGTAACAAACAAATTAAAATTGAAGCATTATTTCTGATCAGTAGTTCTTTACATACCTACAACAAGTTCAGGATTCTCTACAGGCATGACCTGGAGAACAAAATCACACATTGAAAATAATAAGATTTGTTATTAATGATAATTATTGTAAAATAAAGATAATGCTACATAGTTACTTGTAACTTTCCTATTCAGTGAATTTCTCACATTGTGCAGTTCCAGAAAATATTCATACTCCCCCCACAGCAGGGATTGGAATTTTCTGGGTGTGGGGGGTTCTGTAAGGCCAAAAAAATGTAAAGAAATGTATGAAGCTTAATTGGAATTTCCAGAGGGGTGGGGGTGGGGGTCTTGGGAAAATCCCTTAGCTTCTGGAATTAAACATTACATAGTTAAGCAAAAGGCTTAGATCTTGTGCTTGATGCAGGGCATGGTGATATATTGGTATTACTGTTGAGTTTATAAGTTTGTTTTGGGTTTGGAAAAAATGACATCAACTTGTTTTTCTGTCTTATATGCATTTGACTATCATACATAAAAAAATTTAAACTTCCCTGATAACATTTCAAACCAAAGGATGCAAAATGAATTTTAACTAAAAAGACATGTTGATTAAGTACACACCTGTTTCTTTACAGCTGGACCCAAGTTTAGTTTTTTGTTCCTGAGAAACAAAGTCCCCTGAAAAGCAAAAGAATGTTTAAGTTTGTTGCTTTGATGGCAATAAAAAATCAAATCCAGGTCTAGAGTTAAAGCTGCATTCAATGTTGTGCCTCTCATCGTCCATGCAGCCTCCTGGGCAAAGTTCCTTAGGGTTTTCACAAAATGTCTAACTACTTTGAGGAAGAAAGAAAACATAACTGAAGCCCAAAGAGTTTCTGCACAGGACACAGCATCAATTCACAGTTCAAATGTTTACATAATTCTACTGCAATTCATTGATTCACAACTGTGTATAATTTACTTTGTCAGAAAATACAATATGTTTTTTTTAAGAAGGTTACGACACTTTTAAATTTAAATTTCGAAGACATGTTTCGATGTTACGAACATCATCGTCAGTTAAAGAATATTTGAAAAACCGTTAGGACTATATAACAACTAGGCGAAACATGCATACATAATTAATTATGATTAAGTGACATATTTGAGTGAATAACAAAGTGTTGGAAAGAATATTAAGCCTAAAGGGTAAGTGTCAGATTGACGTGATGAACTTGCTGGTTTAAATTAGGTTTTTCCCAGTTTATGTGCATATAGCCTCCTTAAGTTTAAGCTGAAATTTAGTAGGGGCGGAATCAAGGATTTCAAAACAATCCGCAGAGCAAGATTGACGACAACTTTCTGAGTTTTGTAAATGTTTGAAGATATGTGAAGACTTGTCTGAAGAGAGATGTTCACGGACGCGTGTGGAAAAATGACAACCAGTTTCACCGATATAGCAAGCATTACAGCAAGCACAAGTAAATTTATAGACCACACGTGCATGAAGTTCTCTAGGGACAGAATCCTTCACTGAAAAAAGATTTCTTAATTTAAACGTGGTAAACACTAACTTGATGTCAAGATCATTACAATAACGATTAACAAGGTGACGTATTTTGCTTTGAGCTACAGTAGAAAAACTGCCTAAATAAGGTAACTTATAAAAGTATTGTTTACCCTGTGAAGTGGTATTAGAGGAAGGAGGTGTTTGAGTGGAGCCATTTCGGTCGATGACTGTGTTTAAATATCGACAAACGCATTTATCGATAAGATGAACGGGGAAAAGATTCTTGCGTAAAATGAAAACTAATTTAACAATGTCCTTGTGGAAGCCCAACCAAATATGTTTTACAATAAATTTGGAATATAATGTTCCCCAAACATTAATCCCTCAAAGTAAGCATTACTAATTTGACTTTTCCTTTGAAATAAAAACAGAAATATTACTACTATGGTCAATACATTTTTCTGGTCATCACCTGCCAGCTCGTCCCTTCCTTATTAAAATGGGACCATTATGCGGTATTAGGTAATGAGGGACTACCCAACTCTTCTTCCCTTTTAATTTCTTAAGTCCTTCCCATGCATACATCATTCTCAAAACAAACACAGGCTGGAGGCCCATTTCCAGACAGCCCCAGAGACTTATTGGGCCCCTCAAGCCATTTTTAGCTGATCTTTATCTAAAAACAGAGAAATGTATACAGGTGAAACTTCTTGTATACAGGCCCCAGGTCCAAAAGGTATCCAGGACATTTGAAATACAGGCCCCAGGCCTTAAGTCTTACCATTTCAATGACATTTTTGACATCTCCTTCTGATTGAAATGTAACAAATCCGTAGCTGTCAAAAAATTAAACATTTGGGATTTTAAAAATGTAAAGAGATCAAAATATGATATACTAAGCATATCAATTTTTCACAAAATACACTAAGGTAAGGTAGATATTTCAGCTAGAAAAAAAACAAGAAATAAACCAGCACAAACAGAGAGTATTTCTGATGGGGGTGCAATTTCTCCCTATTGTACAAGTAAATTTTTAACGAATCAATGCCAGTGTTAGTAGATGCAGTAAGATAATCATTTGTGACTAAAATTTTTCCTTTTGACATTCATATGTGCTGATATAATTGAGCAGTTTAAGCTTTTTAAACTTAATTTTCTATTTGGCTGGCACCTTGCATGGCTTCTTTAGTACCTTTTCTTTTGTAGGGTAGAGTTTATTTTATGTAATTATGTATAAGATAATTGAAGCCCAATAAAAATCTTAAGAGAAGGTGATGCGTACATACTTAACAGCACCTTACTGTAGCTCAAGCGTGTGCATGCATTTGCAAAAACCAGCATTAACCCAGTGAAGGACATGAATATAATTTATGAATGGATGGTAAGTCAGAACATAACACTCACCCCTTCGGAACTTGATTGGCATCAAAAATGATTTTCGCTTCTATCACATGCCCAAAGTGGCTAAAGTAATGTGCGAGTTCCTGTGGTGTGGTCTACAAAATAACAACAATGCTTCTAACATGCAGTTTTCTCAATAATTTTCTAGACACCTTAGGTATCAGAAATTGCAATGAGATACCTGATCAGATAGTTTTCCTTGAATTCTGTCGCAATATTCACAACCTTTCCAAATGTTTTTATGCTTTGTTTCTCTAAAAGGGAGGTGTATAGTCAACCAATCCACTCTCTAAATCTACCCTGGGTATGGTATAATTATCTGCAATTGACTGATGCTATAATTTTGCTCAGTCCACCGTGGGTGCTAATTCCATTATGCCAAAACTGACCGGTCAGAGGCCAGTGGGAATACTAGAGGAAAAGGAACAACATCTTCCAATCACACCAGGGCAACCAAGAGGAATGGCTATTACCATTTTTTATTCCTTTTCTGAATCCCTACAAAGGTGAAAGGAAGTAGGGCGATGAACTGATGTGTCAAAAAAGAAACAGCAAATTTTGGTTGGACAGCTGGTCCGAGTGAAATATTGCAGTCGAAAAGAACTGAAACGGCCCTTTCCACTGACTTCCATCCAACATGAATGGAATTTTTGGCATAATGGCAAGCACTGCAAATCTTTAACAGAATAAAGGTGGCTTTAAAAATTGCAGCAGTGAAGCTAAAAAACTGGCAGAGTGAAACTTTTAGCTCCATTAGCTAGACAGGCAAAAAAAAATATGAGGCGCATTCTCTACTTCCTTTCTTAGAACTCTCAAGTCCCTTTTTCATCTGAAACTGCCCATATGAACAAAACACAAAAATAGTTGTCCCAGATACATTTTACCAATAGAGAATTGACAAATCCTGATTACATGGAGCAAGAAAGGGGTGGAGTAAATTGTGTGTAATTCCAGAAAATATCCATACCTCTCCCACAGAAGGGATTTTTTTTTTGAGATCCCCTACCCCTCTGGAAATTCCAGTCAAGCTTTATACATTTCTTTAAATTTTTTGGATTTACAGAACCCCCCACCCTCCAGGAAATTCAAATCCCTTCTGTGGGGGGATTATGGATATTTTCGGGAACTGCACATTGGTATATTTAAAAAGTTGAAGGGAAAAAAGGCTGTAGGCAAATGACAATGACAAAACAGCCTTGCAAAAGCGTTTAGTTCCACATTCACTTCAACTTCCTGTTACAGACTGAGCTGAGAAAGGTCACTTTTAACAAATCGGAATTAACGCAGCGTGGAAATTCGCGCGCTTTCTTCGCGCATAATTATCGTCAGTTAACTTTGCAAATTTTTAACGCGACTTTTAAAGTTCATGCACTAAAAAGCTGTCCGACAGGATTTATGGCCGTCAACGATAAGAGTCAGCACTAAGCACTGCACGAAGAATCCACTTCACCATCGAGGTATCACTTACCGCGCTTCAACCTTTTACCGCGACAGGAAAAAACGAATTTGACAGCTCAGTACTATATACTAAAATTTTCTTCCTTAATCAAATTCGACCCATGCTTTTTAAATACCTGTGCCCAAATTATCTAACCTCAAAAAACACAAGCAATCGACAACGATGGCAAATTATCGGTAAGCTTACGTTTACTCAATTTTCATGCTGTGCTTTGAAATTAAACAAACATTGTCATTATTGCTTTCTGTACCACATTGAAACTTCAAGGATTATAAGGGGCTTTGAGATCTTTGAGGGCCTCTTAAGAATTAAGTTATCGACAAAAAATAATTCAAGATCTCAACAAACACGTTAAACCCGTTTAAATTATTAAGCCGCTCGCGGTTTCGACTGGACAAGATGATCAAACGAACTAATACGCACCAATTGAAAGTTATAATCTGGAAATATAACGGTATTATGTCTTGTCTTGAAATAATCAGAACATAAAGGTACTAAACAGCACTTACATTATGCGGGAGGCCTCCCACAAAAAGTCGGTTCCGGAATCTCTTTCCGAAAAGATAGGTGCTGCTTTCCTGCAAAGTAAAGTTTCTAATATTAAACTTAAAGTTTATGCATTTTCATGCTCTTTGCGCTGTTTAATAAAATGCTTGCAAACGTTTTTGGATAACGACAATCGATCGTAACTGCTGCCTTTCTGGCTGCTCTAAAATTGCCACAATCATGTAAACAGTAATTTAAAATACAATGTTCCGATCCAAACGTTTGCGAAGTCTTGTCCACGAAAAAAAAGCCCTTGAATAGCAAAATGAATGCAAAGATAAAAGAAATTGAAAATTGTGCTACCAGTGCCAACAGCAGAGAGGTTGTATGAAAATCTTGTCTGCTTACCATGATGATTTCAAATATTCCGTTCAAAATGTTCCGTTCTTTGATGCTGGGTCGCGTCGACAGATAGCACGTGGGGAAATGAAGCCGACCGCATAAGTCACAGCTTTATATGCCCCGGTTTGGCATCAATTATGCTGTAATTATGCTGTAATTAGGAACAATTTCACGCATGACACTGGGTTGGACAGGTTTTCCCAGCGGAACAAACAACTCTTACAAGAAAAACAAAACATTTGAAAATCGGACAAACATGGGTGAGATAAAATGCGTATTCATATTTCTTCTGCTTCGAAGAAGAGTGGTTTGCAACCGGAAGGCGATTCAAAATTTCAAGTTGGGTGGCTGAAGGGTGCAAGCGGGAGGCTGGCATGGTTTGACTTAATTTATCGGTGTTGATGGAACATAGCTGTTGATTTCAAGACATTGAATTATCGCCAGATCACAGCTTCGATAGATAAAACAACGCCGCTGCTCTAATTTGACAGTGATCCCAAAAACACGATCCAGGACAGCCGATAGGTGTAGATGAAAATTATCGAGATGCTTACGAGGTCAAGGGTTAACTTTTTTTTTGTCCTTGCAATTACTTATATCATGGCCTGACTTTTGTAGTTGCAGTATGATCTGCAAAAAAGCTACTACTGAGCAAAAAACTAGCAAACTTCCTAACTTAACCGATAAAGAGACAACATTTTCGGCGCGTAATATGTTGTCACACATACATACAGTACACTGATTGAACTCTTGTTAACCCTAATCTTGCTGAATTATCGGATTTTCTACATCTGAAATTTAAGCAACCATAAACAAAGTTCTTATTATCCCATCTATCAAAATGAAACTTTGACGAAGGTTTTTGAGCTTGAGGTATCATTTTCCCACGCTTGACGTGTTACTCCTTATTCTTCTATATAATTGAAATGTTTTTAGGGTGGAGTCGTGTTATTAGCAAATTATGAGCTATTATGATAGCACGTCAAAACGGTAAATAAAGACCATTAAAGCGACCCTCCGTGGTAATGCGATTTGACTGTAATATTTCTAAAATATTGCGATGCGACAAAAAAATTGAGTTTATAAGGATGTAGGATCAGCCAACAGTTTTAGTGATTACTGATCAGAGATGCTCGTTTAGCGGATGAGTGACCACTGACAATAGCAACTAATTAGAAACATGCCGACACAAAATTTCTAACGCGCAAACAGGCGCGAAATTTTTCTTTTCTTCTTCCATTCAAGTGAATTCTTTTTCGCATCTTACAAGCTTGTTGTTTAAAAAGAGACGCACCAAATAGTACATGCAAACAAAATAACAGTCTGTTCATCGTTAGAACGTGACGGGAAAAGTTCCAATCATCAGTCGATCATGTTACTCATTCTATGACGAAACGCAACGTAAATTCCAGGCGCATATTTTATCACCGTGAAATCGTAAAAATTAGTAAGGCTCTTTTTGTTGTACGTGAGTTGCTTGTGTTCAAAGTCTTCAAAGTCGGCTTAAAAGTGTGGCGGCTTTTCGGTGAAACACCTTCAATGTTGGGATAATCGGATAAACATAATCTGATAAGTTTGACATAAAGCAGAGAGCTTTTAATTTCCCAGGCAGCTGTACTTCCACATGCATGTAACAATGTTTTGCTTCCCCGTTCACTTTCGATTGTTCGTCAAGTAACTGTAATAAGTTTTTAGATAAGAAAATTCCCCTGTTGATAACCCCAAGCAAAAGAACTTTGAGAACCGTGAGAATATTGAAGAGCTGGTCCATGGCACAAACATGCCTTTACTACACACGCGTCTTATTTGTTCGTGAGACATGCGCGAGTTTCGCCCTACAAGCTCCACCAAGTTAGCCTGCATAGCATGCGGGACTATTTTAACGTGAAAACCCTCGAGCCCGGGCCCTCGACAAATCCACGAGCATTTCAGATAAATTTTTTGACGGCATGATACGTTTTCTGACTTTTCTGAACGGCCACCGGCCCCCAGACTAAAATTTCTTACACCGGAAGAACCTATACAAGCGCTCTTGAGAGACAGCAATTGATCTTGGTCTATTTGCACAATAAATCAAGTAGCTATAAATCAAGTCGACACTTGTTTAGTGGCAGGCTCTCTTAAGGTAAACAAGCGTTCCCTTCCCTCTAGTTCCAGGATTTTGATTTGGAAAAGCTAAGAGACAAAAACACATGAAAATGTAGCAAGGACTGGCTTTGTAGACACTCCCCCATTTTCTAAATCGCATCTCATTAAACAAGAAAAGCAACACCTCGTTCTTCAAAGCACACCGACACATGTAAATGGCTTGGCCAGGTATTCTGCAATTTAGCCTTCATTTCAAAAAAGGAAAATGGCTGAAGACGAAAGACTGAATGAACACTCCGGCTTTGAATCCAGGCAAATGTTCACAGGAAGCGGTGTTGGCTGTCCATGACCCGTGATGCCCACATATCATTTCTCTCCGAAAAGTCTGCTAGCTGTCGTCACAAGATCATTTTTCAAAGATATTTTGACACCTTCCCGGACAAAACCAAAATACCTTGTACTTCCGCGCTTTAGGGCTTTTCTGGAATAAACACCATCATGGGCGAAGAAAAAAAATCAAATTTCCTTCCGATGTCTCTCGCCGCTGTGGGTATGGAGCGGTGGGTCTAACCCGTGCCCATCTTGTTAAATAAAACATTTTGTTGTTGTGAGAGGGATAACTTTTCTTTGTTTTCTCGTGCGTTTGCCGCCCTTTTGCAAGGATAAGAGCGCAGAATTCAGACAGTTCTCCAATGTTACAACATTTATTGCGTTCTTGTAAATATACTGATAACCCTCTCCCCAGTCCCCTTGCTTTATTATTTCCATTGCGCAGTAGTTCGTTTTCCACGATGTTCACAAAAGCGAACAAGGCCTAACGTTTCCCACGAAAGTTTATTTGTGTCAAATTCCCTCAAAGTACCGCACTAATAAAAAGCATCGGAGCGCTCTGCATGCAAAGCGTCCAGTCTTTTACCGACGATAAGGGACTAAGTCGGGCTATGAGTTTGTCCCTTGCCGACGATTGTCCTAAACAAACGCGGCTCCCTTTGAGGCCGACAAAGGTCAAGAGAAGGTGGGAAAAAGTCGATGTGCAAGGTAGTCATCGAATGCTTCTTTTCCCTCATCTCTGTTCTTTGGGTCTCCGAGCTAGGGTTTGCGCGATAATGATTGCTCAGTATTTATATGTACCATGTTCTTTTGAACAATGTTTCGAACAGCCATCACAGGTAGCCCAAGCTCCTTTGCGAACCGTCAACATTATATTGCAAAATAGCGTTATTATAAGAGTTTGTATGGGAATATAACGATCATACAGCATAGTTCAAAATAAGTGGAAAATAATAAAATCGACTTACCTTTTCTTGTTGTGCGTATAACTTGCGTTTTTATGGCGTTTGGAGGCGTTTCAGAACGATTCTAGCTAGTTTTAGCTTCTCTGTATTCCTCTCCATATACTAATTCAGAGAAGCTACCACTAGCTAGAATCGTTCTGAAACGCCTCCCAACGCCATAAAAACATAAGTTATACACACAACAAGAAAAGATATGTTGATTTTATTATTTCCCCCCTTGTTTTGAACTATTCTGTACGATCATTATATTCCCAGACAAACTCTTATAATAACACTGTTACGCAATCATGTTGACGGTTCCCAAAGGAGCTTGGACTACTTGTGCAATCATCGAAAGATCTCGTATCGCGTTTGATACGAGCACCGTCCCCTGGGGGAGGTACTTTAGGAATTTCTGGGTGGGGATGTTCAGACCAGGATCAATTGTTTTGCCTTTATGAATAAAAGCCTCCCTGGCCTTACCAATGGAGTCACAGTTAGAAAAGATTTTTTCGATGGGTATTAATTGCATGTCGTTAGCAGGGTGGTTAGGAGAGGACAGGAAATGTTCTGCGGCTGTAGTAGGTTTAGATTTGGTGTTAGGGTTACCTATAGTACGGCGGTGTTCATTAAATCGGTCTTTTAAACGTCGTTTCGTCTCTCCTATGTATTGCAAATTACAGCGAATCATGTAGATGAGGTTTTTTGTGTCACAGCCGTTAAGTTGGATTTTATGGGGCGCGTTTCACTAGTGGAAAAGGAGGTATATCTACGGTAGTGAGTCCGTGAGAAATGTAAAATGTGGGGACAAGTAGCCCAGTTTTTGCCACAACGGAAGCAACCAGAAGGAAGTTGTGGGTTGGCAGAATTAGAGGAAAGTTTAGCTGTGACAAGTAAGTCACGAAGGTTGGGAGAGCGTCTGAAAGCTACTACTGGCAAATGCTGAAAAAAGTTTTTGCAGCGGTTAGAAGAGAGCAACAAATAGTAATGTTTTTTATGATGTTAGAGATGTGAGGAAGTCATAGATTAAATGTAGTTATAAATGGTATACGTTTAGGTTTGTTGACGTCTTTGGTTTATAAAGTAAGCTGGATGTCAAGGGCGTGTCGTATTTGTTTGGTGACGAAATTACGATTGTAACCTCGTTTAAGGAGGTAAGTGGTAAGTTGAGCATGGCGAGTATTAAACCGGCGTAGCGTCGGTAGAACAGATATGTCGTAAGCGGAGTGCTAGACTGAAAGGAATGGATTTTTTAGTATGTAAGGGATGGCAAGATGAGTAGGGTAGATGTTGGCGTTTGTAGGTTTTGTGTAGAGGTCTGTAGATATATTACCATCGTTAGTCAAAGAGACACTAACGTCAAGGAAAGGTATGTTAGTGGAAGAGCGTGAACTGGTGAATTTAATGGTGGAGTGAATGTTGTTAAGAAAATCGATGAAAATATTTAAGTTATCCAGACCTTCGGTCCAGATCATAAAAATATAATCGATATATCGTAGCTAAGTGTGGGGTTGAAATGTGGCATTTTCCAAAGCGTTGGCTCCGAAATAACCCCAAAAGTTAGCATAAGAGGGGCCATTTTACTACACATGGCAGTGCCGTGGATTTGAAGGTAGCGGTTATCATTAAAAGAGAAATTATTCATTGTGAGAATCATGCGAATGAGGTCACAGGGTGTAGCAGTGGGAATGGTATAATGAGAGGAAGTACATAAAAAATGGTCAAGTATTATACCTTCATTAGGTGGGATATTAGTATATAATCATGAAAAATCAAGTTTAACTAGTAAGGAATTAGCGGATAAATTACGAACGGTAAGGATTTTGTTAAGGAAGTCGTTAGTGTCCTAAGGAACGGACGGTAGTTTGTGGACTGAAGGTGATAGATATAGGTTGTTGTTAGTATCTCTACAAATTTTGAAAATAGTGTTTGAAAGTCTGCGGAACAAATTCCACTAAGAGTTCTTCAATGGTTCTCACAGAGCTAGTTCGCTTGTTCGATAGTTCGACAAAGTCAAACATCGTTTACCATGTTTACGTTTTTATTGTACTATTGACCGATCATCGCCATTAAATTGTACAGTATATCTTTCTTTAAATCTGGGATATTGCTGCAACAGCCGATAGCACCTCTGGAAGGCGTTTCTGCGCACTTTTGAAATATGTATTGCATCATCCTCAATGAAAATGGGAGAACGGGAGATATTCGATCTTCCTGGGTAGACGTCACAAGAGCCGCTGGACCCATTCTCCTCAGGCTCGGTCATCAGGAAAGAACAATAGCAGTTTTTTCGAGATGTCGAGATTTCGGGGCACAGAAAATCGAGGATTGATCCGAATCGGGACAAAAAAGATTACAAACTTTGTATCCTTTATGAATATTCCTGTTAAGCAGCAACATTCATTTTTGTAACGTCACTAATGGAAAGCTGCTGTATTGTTTTCATGGAGAATCAATTCTGTTTTGGACAAAATTAACCACAAGATGGTTTCCGGTTTCCAAAGCTTTTATTTTCCCGCGGTACAAGTAAAATTTCGGTCCGAAGAGAGATTTTTTCCACAGACAATCTTTACATGTTGCATGTTTATAAGCAACCCACTGAATATATAAGCAAGAGAGCAACTCAGCAGGCAGGGGGGAGACTTGTTTTCTAAATAGTGAAATGGCGAAAAAATTTAATGCTTGCCCAAGTATAAATAAATACCATAAATCAACCGAAAGACTTCCTCGCGTACGTTACCACAGTCCGCCACTGTTTCCAACCATTGCAAACTTATTACAGCTTGCATTGTAACCTGAGCCCGCAAGTATGCGCAGAAAGCTGATATGGCTGTGCGCATGCGTATCGAGTGCGTCACTTGCTTTGATTGATGTTTTAAATGAAAGCTAACCGTAAGCACAATGAAGCGAAGCGAACCGCAAGCAAACAAACCGAAGAATGTGCTAACTGCTCTTGTTCAGTACATGAAGTTGCACATTGATAATGCTAGGTGACCGCTGACAAAAAAAATCATACTGCGGGAGGGGGTCACAGAGTCAGACTATTTGGGGATGCTGTCACGCAACAAGCCAAAAGGAACGGCAGTCGAAGAATAAAACTAAAATGGCTAGCATTATTCTCTTTGTTTCCATAGCTGTTGCTTCATGTTGTTCAGCGGTCGATGGAACTGAAAATCTCCCTTCGGATAAAGCTTCTTTTGATACAGGTCATGTTCAATTGATGGCATTTGACAACTGCCCAGCACCGAAACCAATTGTGTCTGATTCTGAACTGAAATGGCGTGTGAATGTTTATAATCAGAGTGTTTTTCTTCCCGGAGAAAAGGCTGAATTCGTTTGTAAAACAGGATTTCGCCAGACTGGCTGGCTACCGACGTTAACTTGTCAAAAGAATGGCACCTGGAGTCCCAGTTTATCCGATGCAAGTGGGAGCGATCTTGGTGAGTAATATTTTATTTATTCAAATTTAATCATGTATATTTGTTCACCGACCAATATAACCTTTTCTAGTTTTGGTATCGCCCTTAAAAGAATTCCACAAATAAAATTTTCCTTCGCAAGAATATTTCTGATCGTTTGCTAATTTGGAGACACATTACCCGTATAAATTGACTTTTGAAATTGGAAATATTAATTTAGGAAAATGTTCGTTTTTAGAGGCAAACATGCTGATTATCCGATCAGAGAAAAACTTTGTATTGAAATGTTCTGTCTTTAGAATACCTTTTTATTTAATGTCGGAAATAATTATCATCCTACGAAGCACGCGAATTTATTATAACCGTTCGTGGCCAAGGAAATGGACTATAAGCTACTATAAGCTTAATAAAAATCGTCAAGTATGAAAAAGAAACCAGACAGTATGCAAATAAGTGACGGGTTTTTATTCCAGACGTTTTTATTTCCGGCATTACATTTCGTCGATCGTTGTTGAATTCATGGTAGTTAAATCTAATCACTTTCGTACTATCGTTCGTATTCTAATAGTAACTTTGGAGCTTTAGATTTGACCACGAGTACGAGATTGAGTACGAGTACGACTTTCGAATTTCAAACCAGTAACATTTCCAGAGCCCTTCTTCTTCGTGTTGGTTTTAGGTACAGAGAGTAGCTCATGGGATGAAATGGGTATGTGTTGTGATAATGTAAAGCCTGAAAACTAAAATTGAAAAGTTGTACTCGTACTCAATCTCGTACTCGTAGTAGTCCAATCTAAACCCCCCTACTAGTTTCTTGTTGAAAGGAAATCGGGAATAGACAGCTAATCGCACAGCTGTCAAAACAGCTCCTCGGCTGTCTATTTAGACGGGCACCCGTCTCAATTAATCCCCAAACTTGTCTTGTCTTGACGTCAGTTTTTCATGTGTCTGACCTGTTATTGATCATGAATTTCGTCATAACATTGTCAAAGTAGCTTTGGTTCCACGAGGCGATAGCCGAAAACAAATTGTCAAATTGTCCACTCTTACTTGTTGACGCATCGCATAAATTATAAATTCATGTGTCCGTCTGCATATTGGCAATAAAAACTAGCCAATGAGTGCGCGAGAATTTCTGCAGTTATCGTAAAATTAACAGAAATTCTCGCAACAAGTAAGAGCGGAAAATTTGTTTTCGCCTATCGCCTCTTGGATCCACAGCTACTTTGACAATGTTATGACGAAATTCGTCATCTATAACAGGACAGACGCATGAAAAACTGACGTTAATTTATTAATTGAGCCATGTTGAGCCATGTACTTCGATGACGTCACGAGAAGCCCGACACAGATCCCTCAACGCTCGGTCGTGGGAACAGAGTATATAACATTAAACGCCTGTAGAATAATTTTTTCGCTGAAGTAATAGGGAAAACTAGTAGATTTCATTAAAGGAAAAAATGGGGAGGCTAGTTGCACTTTAAAATAGTTCCAGGTAGAAAATTTTATTCACCAACTTCGAAGGATGTAGCTTGCAGACCTTCCAATTCTCACAATTTGGTCGTGAAACTCACGATCTCAGAACTCATCTCACGGTCTCACGATCTAACCTTGAAATCTCACGGTTTTCTATGAGGAATTACAACCTCAGTCAGATTTAAAAAATTGTTGCAAATACAAATCAACTCGATTTTAAGAACCTGTTTACAAGGAGAGAGGGTTACCCAAGCAAGCGGATTACCGTAGCTTGGTAGCAAAGATAGCCCAGGTTTATAGTAACCCTACAACCCGGCCGGGACAACTTAAGGCGCGGTTACAATCAAAGGGTCAGGCAGCAATTAGAAAGTTAACCCGGGTAACCGGATTTACCTACCTGTAGTATTTACAAGGGAAAAAGATAACCGCCTGCCAGGGTAACCTTAGCACGCACATAGGATGACCCACTAATTCAGCTCACCCTCTCTCCTTGTAACCAGACCCTAATAGACTATAAGAAGGGCCTGATTTGCGTTTCATCTGGACCGAGCTATATTTAAATCCAATCAGAGCGCGAAGTCCCCTGGGAAAGGTTTCATGTGTTCCAGATGGCGGAACGAGACGTCGAAGACTCTCCTGTCGGTGTTTCAAGTTGTAGGGTGTTCATTAATGCTAAAGGGCACTAATTTTGGCAGTTCGAACACTGCTAGATATTGCTTGCGTTAACAATGCTTTGTTTTAAAGCATTTTTGTAAATTTCACTATTCGGGACCCAAATTTCAAGACTTTTTGGGGTGAATTTTTGAGACCTCTTGAATTGGGGGTTTTTAGATGTTTTATTTAACCACGTGTCACCTAGGAGCTAAAAGCTCGTTTAAACGTGAACATGAAACTAATGACAAATAATAAGCTAATAAGAACCTATGATAAACGATAAAAATATCGTAAAACTATGTGATATCTAATTTATATATGTATAATATCTAATTTGCGATCTAATATGCATTAAAATTAAAACAAAATCGAAGAATTAAAAATAATTCATATGTATGCTATGGGATAACACACCTATGTGTCTAGCCCAGCCACCCAGATCCGTAACAGTCCGGCAAAGTTAAAGCCGTGTCATAAACTAAAGTAACGCACGCCTAAAGGTGGCCAAGTCTGGACACTCCCTGGACACTCTTGGCTTGGTCTGAGCTTGGCTAGGAGACGCTCAGTTAATATTTCTAATTTTCTATAAATTTGTCTATAATTTTGGCTGGGTAGAGGACGTCTAGAAAATTACAGACAAATGTATGGGAAATCAGAAAGAAAAACTGAGCTACTTCTAGCAAAACTACATCCTTCAAACTCTGTGAATACAATCTTCTACCTAGTATTTTATCGTTTTGATTCACAAATTGTATAAAATTCAATTTTGGTAAACTGAAAGCTATTTGCTATCGCGGATTCCAATACAAATACTGTAATTTCTGACCGCTTTGTTTAGCTGTCAAGATGGCTTCGAAAATCCTGACAAGCCCTATCTAACACATGCCCCCATTATTTGTTTCATGGCTACATAGTGAAGTCGCCCGCTCTTCCACAACCATAGGTTACTTTGACTTCTCCTTGACAAGGTTAGGTTAAGTAAGGATAGGGAAAGCTGTCGTTAAAGTTATTTTAAAGGTCTTCATTTCAAACAAACGCGCCCTATGGCTGTATCGTTTTATTTATGACGCAGTGCATGAAAACGACAAGAAGACCTCCATTTCTGACGATTTATTCGTAATGCGGGCCATTTATGAAAGCATGTGGAAGGCATACCTTTTTTCAATTCAGGGTACTCGAGTAGGACACCTTTCTCTGTCAAATTTGTATACAAATGAGGAAGACGTTGGACCAGTTTGGGGGGGGGCTCCCCTTATAAAGCTTTTTAGTGTAAATCTACTAGCGTTCTATCACAAATGCCGTTCTCTGATTGGCTACGCTACTCACTATACATTTAACAATTAGATTATGAGCTCGAGATTTCTATCGCATGATAGTTGACGAGGGCGCAACTATCACGCATAGAAATCGAGAGCGAATAATCTAACTGTTTTAGTATAAATCTACTAGTCGTTCAAAACTTTATCTAAATCCTGTTCGCAAGCACTTCGAAAACGCCAAGAAACGGCCTGCATTGTGCTGTCAACAGTACACTGCTACGCTACTCACTATCTATCACAGAATAGAACGTGAGTAGCGTAGCCAATCAGAGAGCGTCATTCGTAATAGAACGCTAGTAGATTTATACTAATCTGTGATAGAAAGTGAGTATCGTAGCTGTGTTTAGTAGAGTACTTTTTCCCTTGGGGTAAAAGCCGTGCTCAAGTACGACTAGACGTACTACTAGAGGACAAAAAATTCATCCAGACGAACTATCTGCTTTTGTACGTCTTAAACGACGAGCTTGTTGCATCTGATAACTCGTCCCGTTTTTACACTAGAAGGCAGTAAAAGACACAGTAAACGTATAATCCGTCTGAACGGATTATGCTTAAAAGAAAACGGCCATAGTTTACATTGGAGCGGTATCGACATATTACACGAGATGATTTTTTTTGTTAAAGTTTTTTTAATTATTTTAAAAACCGACAACTCTTTGTCGAAATAGTATGTCGCGTTAACAACAACGTTCATTATGAACAATCTTTTTTTTATCTAATAGTCTCTTTGATATTAAATCTGTTTGCAGGTTATTGTATCACCAACAATTGCAGTGCGGACCGAAGATTTAACTGTACATCAGGTGACAAGGATGTCCCCATCTGCAAGCGATGTAACTGCGTCGCAGACTGTGTCGACGGGAGTGACGAAATGGCTTGCGGACCAATCTTGATAAACGTGACGGGTTTAGCCACAGGCGAGCTAAATTCCCCTAAAAATGAGATTCATTACACGGGTTCTTTGACCTGTTCAAGAACACTGTGGACTGATGATGCCGGGTTTTACATCAAGCTGCTATTCACAGACTTTTTCATGTCTGGAGATTGTGGAGATAACTACGTTTTCATGGAAAACGCGACTTTTACCGACACTGATTCACCACCCGTGTGTTGCAAGGAAACTAAGAATATTCTCTGCGTGTTTGGAAAACAAACAGGTCCTCCACCCCTATCTCACACAGACAAGAACTTTATGATCGTAAATTATTTCGTTTCCAAAGAATCAAACTCTTCCAGTTTTTCAGCAAGGTGGTACAATGTAAATGGATTTTATCCTTATGGTGTCATACCAAAAGACGATTCAAATTACCCTGAGAAAATTAAATTCCAAAAATCATCGAGTAGTAAAGTTGAGGATGATTCCACCGATCCCACCTACATTGCCGCGACGGTTATTTTTGGCATTGTCGCTTTTGTTGTTTTGGCAATCGTGGCGTGCAGACTTGGCCGGCGTTTCCTTGGCCCTCAGTGTAGCCTGGAATATTGTTTCGCATGGATTGCGGTTAAGAGAGGTCAGCGATCCCCACGTCTGTCCCCTCGACGAGAACCTTCTCCGGAGGAGAGACCCATCCGAGGGAACTTTCAAGAGGAGCATTCAAGTGGAGGGGCCCAGAGGACCGTGCCTGTTGATGCTAGGGCTCCCTCAGTTTCGAGAACCCGCTATGGGAGTGCTGAGAACGCTTAGATATTAACAGCATAGTCCTTCAAATTTTTAAAAAACGGTAACCACCGTTAACCACGCCCAATTTTGTCAGATTTTTATTAGAATAGGATCCATTCCAAAGTTATAGAGATATCAACAATGAAATTGTCGAATAACTGTTGAGAATTACTGAAATCATAGAAATTTTACATAGTATACGGTGAAGCGAAAAGAAAAGCAGCTAACAGGTGGAAAAAGATTTCTTGAGCAAAGCAGCTGGTGGCGATTAGACATGTAATCAAGTGTTTTTTTTTTAAAGTCAAACAGTAACTTGTAATGTAGTTTGTTTCTGAAAGAAACGTCCGTTACTAAACTTTCCAACTCTCGAAAACTAAGCAACATTAGAACGTCGTTGCGTTTTGAGTAACACTTTTATGAGGACAGTCAAACCTGTATTAGCGGACCCCATATTAAGCGGACACCCTCTGTAAGCAGACCACGTTTTAATAGATCGATCATTTAAGTTTGCTGACAAAGAGCTGTCACAGAAATGAGATATTTGATCATTCGGTTCGTTCTCACAGACACAGTTGCTATATACTTAAGTCGATTTACCTCATTTACTTGTTACGAGAATGCTATTTGACCCTTTGGCCAATGTCACATACAAAACGCGTGGCAAAGGACAACAGGAAAAACCCAGATCATCATGTCGTTGCTGTGATAAGGAGACTGCGAACAGTCTCCTATAAAATCACAATTTCTTGACTTGATCCACGGAATGGTTTTTGAACTATTTTTTATTGCGGGACTATGTAAGCCAAGAATAGGGCCTGGGACTGAACTACTCGCGTGACAGAGAACGCAAGTGGCCATTCTCGTCCCCAGAGGCCGCGCTCCTTTTGGTCAGCACCAAGAATCCCGACTCTGGCTCAAATAGTTGGTTGTGTCTGCCTGCAACCCCCTCTGCGTAACGTCAAAAGATGATGTCTTTATTGCATAGCCAAGATTGAATATTAAAGTGTATTAAAGTGTATCTAATACACTCTAATAGGGATAAATATACTATGCTACGTTGTAAATACACTATGATAAGGGATACACCAAGTACTTACCTCTGTCCCTCTGGCCAGGTCCAACACCGGAAGTCCGCAATCTACGGACTTCCCGTCACTCTGCGCATGCTCAGAGTTAAGTCTGACAAATCTGTTTGGTTCTGGTCTCAATCTATTGTGTTTACAAAGCCAATTAAAAACCAGAATGTCTTTGGACCTGGCCAGACGGTCGGCCAGAGGTTGACCAGAGGTCGCGATTCTTGGTGCTGACCAAAAGGAACGCCGGTCAGTATAAAACACGGACTGCGGACTACGGACTACGGACTACGTTCGCCGGGGATAGTACTTGGATGGGTGGCCAAGTACGAATACCCCTTTTCCAAGGCGATGTTAAGGAGTGCAGAACTGCCATCCTTATGTAATGGCGTTTTTTCTATTTATCAACTTTTTGTTCCTCATTTTTTATGTGTATTATCGCATAAATAAACAGAGGGACACCGGGTTGGGACACGTCGTTCGAATTCTCCACAATGCTCTCGACTGCTGATCTTTCAAAACATTTAATCGTGGCTTATATGAAACTGAACTGAAAACTTCATTTATACTCAAGGGCCTGGAGCGTACTAGGCTCCTAGCTTAAGTAGCTAATCATTCGATAATTCATACAGCTCGTCAATTTTGTGACTCTCTGTGTCTTCTATTTCTTGTTCGGCAATCGAGTATGGTTAACCTGTATGAGCGGACATTTTCGGGAAATGAGACTTCTATAATTACAGGTAGCTTCTATTTTTATTATGAAGACGTTCGTGCGAGAATTTATTCATTGTATAACGTTTCTTCGTGTTTTATACCCAGTCCGTAATGCTCAGTACGCGTTTTATACCCGAGTCCGTATTTTATACCCAGTCCGTAATGTTTAGTCCGCGTTTTACACCTGGGTTCGTGTTTTATACCCAGTCCGTAGGTCCGTAGTCCGTAGTCCGTAGTCCGCAGTCCATATTTTATACTGACCGAAGGAGCGCGGCCTCTGGGGACGGGGACGAGAATGGCAAGTGGTCAAAGCCTCTGTGTTTGCCGATGTAGTTTATCAGATACAGGGAACTGCAGTTATTCTGAGTGGCTGTTGTAACCAACAGGTGTTCTTCTTTCAGTTCTTTTCTAAAAATACCGCCCGTGTTGTAACAGGACATTGCTGAACAATAGCTAATCATGCGTGTAAATTATTGTTAACAGTTTCAAGCGTGACATTTGGCTGGATACTGACTCACAGATCGAAAATGAAAATCTCTTGCCTTCTTCTTGCCGTGATTGTCGTCCGAACCCAAACTGGGGTTGCTCAGAGCTTCGGAGCTCATGACTGGAACGCATTGTTACGAAGAAAGCGGCTCGTCACATCAAACAACAGCACCTGTTCAACACAGCAACTGAAATCTCTCGTCTATGGCGCCATTTTGAAAACTCCACATGCACAAGAAGGAAATTCCAGTTCTATCCGTCCTGGTGACAAAGTTGAGTTGGTTTGCAGAGATGGATATCAACAGTACGGTCAGCTGACGTCATTTAAATGCCAAGAAGATGGAAACTGGACTGAATCTACTTCAAGTCGCTCCGGTAAGCCGTTTACTTTAAGATAGGTAACGCTTGAAAATGTTAATTTAGAGTCATCATCACATATACTCATTCAAGTCGGTTGAGCCGCCACGACAGCGAAATGTTATGTTACGAATTACAGTTTCCCATGGTATTAGGAATATTAACACCGTTTGTTGGTAAAAATCTGCCGTTTTTTGTGTTATGCCGAACATTTTTGCTATTTATTCTGAATATTAAAGTACTTTAGGGAGCAAAAAATATGTAAATTGTTTTGTAGAATGAATATGTCTTAAACAACTTTTTAAAACCAGCAAAAGAACTTCAGTAATTGACTTTATCTCCGACAGTAAGATTCATCAATAAACACCAAACAAATAAATAAAACCAAATATGTAAATACAGTTCTGTCAGAATTTAGAAGAGAGTGAGAAATTTGCATTTGGCCACTCAAACATTGTTGATGTTGCCTTTCCACGTTTCGTCGATTGGAAGTATCTCTCTCTGAGTTACTTATCCATTTTTAGGGGGAGGAAAAAAAGACTGAGTAAACTTCATGTTTTTTTTCTAAACTACTCTAGTTCATTTGCTTCTGCAGCCTTTGTCACGAAATTCGACCAAAATTTCCGGTTTGACTTTACGAAATTTTCATATGTCGAATAAAACGGTGTTTTCCACTTCGCCGGACCGATCTCGTTCCATTCTCGCTTAAGCACATTTTACCCGACAAAATGGTGAAGGATCATGGAAAAGTGGCTGTTTCAAGCACCGTAAGTTGCTTCCTAGAAATAAATTTAACACACACAAAATTCTTCCTCAATATTTACCTGACCGACTCAAACACCATTTTCGCGTGATGGGAGCAACTTGCGAATTTTTCTCGTGGGAAAGTATGCCCGGGAAGTATGCAAACAGAACGAACTAAACCTCAGGAAATTCCGAACGACCAGTCCACAATTTTCCAGGAAATCAGATCCGAACATGGGGAATAGGCAATCAAGAACAGGCTTGAACTGTGGCACATTATTGTGCATCCAGTGTAGTGTTGACTCGAAAGACTCGCTGCCATCTTGTAACTTTTCACGGCTAAAGGAGCTGGGGCAGATGCACACCGGGTAGAAATGACAAATGGAACAGGAAATTTCCGGAATTTCCAAATTTTCAGAAAAAGGACAACCTGGAGAGGTGAACCGAAATTTTCGAAACGAATTTCCGGGAAATGTCTGTTCCATTCGATTTTGAACCGGGATTTCCGGAAATTTTGGTCGAATGGAACGCGCCCGTCAATTTAAATGTAATTCTGATCAATCTGGACCTCAGTTACAAACATCAGTTGAATGAAAATGGAATATATAAGACCTATTCCAGGTATGACGAAAAAAAGAATCCAGAAACCTGTGCCAGATCTCCCCAAACAATGACAAGTAGTGCTTCTAATAATAATCTTACCTATGATGTTTGATATTTCTGTATTAATTTTTAGTAATTCTACACCATAAACTTGTGTCTACAAGAAATACTATTTGTGGTCCCCAGGGGTGGGAATTTGACTTATAATGGAGACCCAAGGGTGGGGAAATTTACATTTGAAAACCTGAAAATATCAAATTTTCCCTGGGTTGCCCGAGCTCCCCATCCTAGGGCAAACCATTGATAGGTGCATTAGGTCTACCGTCCACATTAATCTGGGCCGAAAACAGAGCTTTTCTGAAACGCTCTTCAAACTGGAGGAATGTGAAAAAGGTCGGAGTTTCGTTTTCGGGGAAAACCTTTTGAAAACGATAACCTCACTATAATCATGTGATCTCCCTACCCGAGTTTTTTGAAACACAAATCCAGAATTATTTGTGGTTGTTGCGTTTTTAAATTCCTTTGGCGTAGTGTTGCTGTCGAGGCCTTAGTAAAATGATTATTGCAATAATTATAAAATGTATTTTATTTTTCTTTGAGTCTTTCATGTTTTGGTATCGTAGGGTTTTGTGCAAAGACCGACGAGGTTCCCTGTGGACAGACAGAATTTAACGTGACTGGAAGCGCCACAGGCATACTAACCAGCATGACAATCAATCGACAACAACTCAGCAAAACAGTGGATTGTACCTGGAAACTTTATACAAACGATACAGGCTTCTACATCAAGCTGCTTTTTGTTAACTTTTCACTGTCTCCGAATTGTGAAAACAATTTTATTTCGCTGGAAAATGTTCATTTTACTGATTTTGACAGAACAAAAAAGTGCTGCAATAGCCAAAGTGAAGATGTGTGTAGGTTCAGTGGTGAGAGCTCACCGCCGCTCTCTCGCTCTGTATTACACTCCATGACTATCAAGTTCCACTCTAAAGATCTCGGCAAGTCGTTCTTCAAGGCAATATGGTACAATGTCAACGGGTTGTATCCGAATGGCCTAGTCCCCCAGCGAGATTCCACGTACGCGCCGCGGATCGTGTTACCAACGCCGTCTCAGACTACGATTGCACCTGACACGCCATCAATTCTCGCCTACACCGTCTTCGCCTTAATACTTTTTGCTGTAGGCGTCTTCATAGCTTGTAAGTTTGCCAAGCGTTACCTGGGACTCAGTTGCAGCCTTGGAGACTTCTGGGAACTAGTGACGTGTAGATGGACATCCCGAGCCCCGTCGACACCGCGCCGTACCCGGGAGGGGCCGTCAGAAGCAAGAGGGCTCATGACGGACACCGACAGTCCATTCACTGGCGAAAGGACTCGTATTCTAGACCCGAACAGATCGTACCTCGAAGACGGATCTAGTGGACCGTCGCATGACAGCTCGGAAAATATTGCCTGATAAACTTGGCGCCGTTTAAACTTAACTGAACAGGGTGACGATCTCACTTGCACAGTAACAGTCAGTCACTTACTCTTCGTTCCCTGTGCCCACTATATATGGGTTGAACCCAGGTGCGTTAGGGCGGGAAAGGGAGAGTTTAAGGGACTGGATTAACACAGGAAGTGACCAGAAATAACATTTAAGGAGGCAGCGTGGCCGAGTGGTTAGAGCGCCGGATTCAAATCCCGTTCTGACCGCTAACTGATGTTGTTCTCGTAGCCCTGAGTTCAACTTCTCGGCTACGCTTGTAAATAGCCAACTGGTCTGCCTCCCGCCAGTTGGGATTCTTAACCTAGTTATGTTTATGTACCATTGGTCCTGAAAAGCCCCAATGGGGAGTGACCAATTACGTATACATATACATTTACACATTTACATTTACATTTCTGCCGGACAACGAAACAAAAATAGCTTGGTATTATGCCTGCAGGGGCCAGAAGACTGGGTCTGCATTAGGGGTTAATATGGACAGTTTCTTGATATGTTAAGCAATTAGATTATGAGCTCGGGATTTCTATCGCGTGATAGTTGACGAGGGCCAAGCCCGAGTGACCAATCATTTGAAAGAAATCAAATGCGCCAAGGCAAACGAAGATAAAAAAAAAAGCGAAAAAAGCATTCATAAAAGTAACCCTACTTGCGTTATATATATTTTTTCAATGACGCCACGATCACCAAAGAACAATACTTAATTTTGTGTTTTATATATCGCGCTTTTTTAAGTGTTCTAGAGTAAACCTGCATGCTCTAACAGGACTGATACAAACAAAGGTATCGAACTTTCGTTTTCTTTTTTTTACTATTCAGTTACCCAGTTGATAAAAAGTATAATAATTTTTTGTGGGGGTTAAAATTATTTTTTTCTGTCACATAGGTTATTAAAAACAGTTTCATACACTAAACCCATTTGAAATCTCTGAGACCAAGCTTTCAAGACTGTCAAATCGCGTAGAGGTATAGGATTCTATTACCAGCCGCTGTTCGGGAAAGGAGCCCGCGCTCCTCCTCCTCTATCCTCGCGCTCCTCCCCCTCCCCTCTCGGGGAGGGTAGACCAGACACGAGGGAGCGGCGGAAATCGAACCCAGTAGAGGTATTAAAGCAATGAGCAAAGAGTAATGAATATTGAAGCTACTTTATCCTATCTTAAATGTGCGCCTGTTTATAATCCGTAAGACTAACATTAATAGCAATCGAGTGAGAAATTGTGAAAATCGGACGAGCGGGAAGCGTGAGATTGATTTGAAATTACGAGCATGATTTCTGCTAAATTGTACGACGCGAGGTGGAATGTTTATAACAAATTTTGAAATTAACAGAAAGTCTTCGGGGAACTCCTTTTGGGCGAAAAAGTCAGTAGCGCTTTCCACAAATTTTAGAAACTGTAGGAAACATTAAGAAGGAAGCCATTAAAGCGCGCGTAATTGACGTACTAATTACGAGGGTATCAAATAGTTACAGGTATTCAATCAAAAGTTCAAATTGGATATCTGTAATTGGACACACGTGATCGCGCACGGGTCACGATGGAGAATTTTGCTAAAGATGCGATTAACAGTCTTATCATACTTTTCTGAAAATGTTGTAGCATGTGGTACCTATCCTTTGCTAAGCTTTTAGTTTGTCATCTATGGCTATAAAAATACTGTTATAAATGTCTGGCTCCCATGGTTTGTTGAATGTTTGAAGCTATTTCATTGCCCGGACCACTTATTTCCTGAACTAAGCACCTTCACAAACAACTAGAACTAATGCGGAGGTGTCGTTGTTGAAGTCCTCGTCGCGTACACTGGCTCATATTATGCACGGCAAAAGTGAAAAATCTGAAGTGAAAAATCAATTTAGCTTTACATATTGCGACCTCACCACCCAAGCCGTCCGAACACCACTGCTTTACACACAAGATGTCTGTTGCCTACCTCGGAATGAAGCACTGGAAAAGTGACAGTGACGAAGAGGAAGAAACAAGTGGATACGACACTGAAAAACCTGAACCAAGAAGTCGTCTTTATCGTATTTGCCATCTTTCAGCTTTAATCGACGAGATAATAATTTACTGAGTAGGTAGGGCACTGCACCAATGTCGCAGAGGTCATGGGCTCGAATCCCGCTCTTGCCTGATATTTTTAGGCCTTTCATCTCACAACTGCAATGAGCATTCTTGTCTTTACAACTTAAATCTCTTCAGTTAATATTTTAAGGGACGGTCCTAATGTTTGTCTGTGATTCAGGCTTCGACTCAAGGACAGTTTCAATCACTTTGTAATCCTGAGTCATTGCAAAACAAGTGTTTTTTTACAAAGTCCTTCATTGCTGCCCGGAGCTCACGCATGCGCCAACAGTACACCAATGGGTTGAGGGACGAGTTGATATAAACAAGGACCCCAGACCAGCTGAGAGCCAGGCGAACTATTTTGAATTTCCAGCGCGCATGCTTGATGGCAATTCGTACGCATAAGTAAGGGAAGTAACAAACACACAATAAAAGAAACACCACAAACATGCTGACAGCAGCGTTTCTGTTCCGTTTTTCGTCTCCGTAAGTGTGTGCTTGGTCTCTAATTTGGCTCTGATGATGTCGGGCAATTTGAAAGATCATCACATATGCGAAGCAGTTAACGAGCAGAGACGACGATATGACGAGAATGCAGAGCGCACGATGGAGATCGTCATTAGCTATAAGCGTCAAAGCGTAAGCTAGACTTGTTATCCAGATCGTAAGTAACATGATCACCGCGCGGTTGGCTGTAACAACAGCAGGGTATCTCAAATGGAGATACAAAGCGAGAAACCTGTCGATGCTTACTGCTGTCAGTGTTAACACCGTCGCGGAAACAAATATCGCCTGGGTTACTCTGTACGTTGTCCATGCAACGACCAAATATTTCTGCGTCATAATTTCAAGCAGAGAGCAAGTCACATAGAGTGGTTGGACGATAAAACCGACGCACAAATCAGACAAAGCGAGCCCAAAGAGGAGGACGTGCGATGGCGAGTGTAAAGATGGTGTTTTCCAAATCGTGCCAAGAACAAGGCCGTTTCCTGTGAACGCGGTGAATGAAAACACGGAATTTACAACACAGCCGACTATAAGATTGTTCAAATCGCTCGCTGGAGGGCTTTCTATGCTTGGTTCTGTGCTATTGATACTTTCTGTCACTGAGCTTGTCATGGTGGTTTCTTCAAATTAGGCTCACTGGAAGCGGTTTCTCTATGTAAACTGCTGCGGAAATGTTTACAGGATGTTTTAGTTTCCAAATGGAGGTTCGAAACTACTGCATCTGGTTTAGTCTTTCATCATGCATGTTTGAAGGAAAAACTAGTCGCACTTCCATATTGCTCCAGCCGGATCTTCTACTACCTCTTCCCGGACAACATAAAACTTTAGTGAATATCTTGATGTTTTTAATGATGGGTCCTATCCGGTGGCATTAGCAGATTTCTAGTTGAGCAGAAAATTTAATTATACGTTTGATTATCTTCAGAAGTATTGACAGCATTGACATTGACAGACAGCCCCGCAATATTGAAAACAATAATTTCACCCCAAATGAAACCTACTTCTCTTAATTGTTTACTTTTGACCAGATGTTTCGTTGAAAGAGCACGCAATTGCACTTTACTTCGCAGTTGTTTTACTTTATTCGACACCTTGCGTAAAATTCGACGTCTGCTCATTAACGATTTTGTGACAGTACACTAATTTGTAACAGTTCTGTGATGTCAGCTGTTGGCTGGGAAACCAGTAAATCGGTTATGGCTGGGTTGAGTGTTACGCAATGGAAATGTAATTCTGGATAAAATTCACTAGAATTGACTCGCAGGGCCTGGACCTGAGCTTAGTAACCGTGTATATGGGTTGTAACATGTGAGAGACCTGGCACTGGTAGATAATTAACAACTATTCACCGCTGGCCACCGACACTGAGGTGAATAGTTGTTTTAGTATATACTAAAACAGTGAGATAATATACACCACAAAAAATTAATTTGGAAGATTTCTTCACTTGTCACGGACGCAAACCGGGGAGCTATTTTTCGGAGTTTCTCGGAGGTAAATAGCACAGGATATTCGGAGTTTGACGAGCCAATCAGCGCGCGTGTTTAACACTATCCACTGATTTAGTAGTATATACTAATTTAAAGCAAATATCAGAAAATTGCATTTAGTATTTTTGTTTTTATATGTTCTTTTGTTTATTAATTTGAAAAACCTCACTTACAGTACAACAATGAACTACTCACAGTACATTACATAAAATGTACTGATCAGTGTATACATGTAATACTTAAAGTAAACTTATCACTCTCCATTACCTACAATAAGCTACACACAGAGAAACTAATCCTTACAACAAACTACCGAATTACATAAGAAAGCAGTCCTAAGAAAATGCGCGCGCTGATTGGTTAAAAATCGTGTTTCTATTTAACAATTAGACTATGAGCCTTCTATGTTAAAATGCTAGCTGGAAGATTTTATTCACAAAGTTTGAAGGATGTAGTTTGGTTGGAATACGCTTAGTTAATTTTTCTTATTTTCCATATATTTGTAAATAAATTTGCCACAGTGACTCGGCGGCACTGGAAAAGGCTGCATCAGTTTTGATCATCTGTGTAATTGAATTTGAGTAATTTTGAGGAAATTTTGTTTTGAATTTAAAACTTGGTGTCGTGAAAGTTTAAATGTGTGACAATTAATCCTATTTTTAAGTTGCGTGATTCAGGGAACTAGGAATAACAGTAGTCAGAAGCACGTGCCTGGCAGCCTCAATTGGTTCAGTCGATTATTAACACCAGATTGTAAACTCCGTGTTTCATCTTATCAATAAAACATAGGCTTGCGTATCAAGTAATTTTCCGTGAACAAAGAAACAGTTTTGAAG
Organism: Catalaphyllia jardinei; assembly: GCA_022496165.2. Taxonomy (NCBI): domain Eukaryota; kingdom Metazoa; phylum Cnidaria; class Anthozoa; order Scleractinia; family Caryophylliidae; genus Catalaphyllia; species Catalaphyllia jardinei. The sequence continues at coordinate 43,663,270 of CM042747.1, read as the reverse complement.
AGGTTGTAAGCCAATCAGATTAGGACACCCCTCCGTCACAGACCTGGTTGTTCATCAGGTGTTTAACAAAAACTCTACCAGGGCAGACAAAAATCCACCAAGTTTATCCTGAATTCTTCACCAGGGAGGCTAATGACTTTCTAAAATCTAACCATATATGTATATACATGCAAAACTGTGTGACCCAGTATTTAAGGTGGTTCCTTTGTATTGCATCACCCACTTTTTAATGCGTTAATTTAAATTACACAAAGCTACCTACAATATATCTTGATTTGAAGAAAAGTTTAAAGTTCTGTTAATGCTGTAAAGAACACGTCTTTAGGTAGTGGCTGGGCATGTGCACACGCAGAGAATTCTTGAGTATGTCGTATAATCGTAACTCATGAATTACCCATATGGTTTAAAATGTAAGTTCAGGGTCTATTTTGTTTAACTTCTCTAATAAATTAATCCATTAAGTACTTTTATTAGAATTTCTAGTGCCCCTTTCTGCTAAGTAAGGTTGAGCAATGACAACCTCTTTGGCCGCAAAGTTGCTATAAAGGCCATCCATGTTGAGCAAAAATGAGCACGGTGACCCCTATTTCTAGTTGCATTTTTAAATTTATGGTGGCTCTAAACGGACAGTACAGAATTTTTTCAAACTTTGCAGAAATTTGTATCGTATTATGCTTATTATAATTTGGTAATAAAAAATGGGGGTCACCGAGCTCGTTTTTGAGTTATAAGCACTTAAAGCTAAAATTAAGGGTGTTTTTGGCAGGTCATATTATTGCTATGGTAACTGGTAAAATACCGTTATTGTATTATCACTTGTTAAACAGTGGTTGTATTCATCCTTCAAAGTATAGCTATTAGAAAAGAGCTGGAAACTATTGCCAGCCTCCGGGCTCAAGAGTGCTTCCCAAGCCCCCAATCCTTTTGTACAACAGCATACCACATATAAACTCAGTTAAAAATAACCTTGCTCTCCATGAGTTCTCGTAGCTCAGTGGATAGAGCGCCCGCTCGGTGTTCGGGAGGTCATGGGTTCGATTCCTGTCGAGGACTGAGAATTTTTCTTTGTCCAATGCCCGCGTCATGTAGATTAACTCATCTTTCACATTTATTACCAAGCACATTCACCATCTTTATTCACTTATCACCACTCATGATGACTTCGACAGTGCTAATCCTAGCAGTATGCAGGAGGCCTGTCACATATGAACTCAGTTAAATTGACCTTGTTCTCCTTGAGTTCTCGTAACTCAGTAGATACAGCACCCGCCCGGTGTTCGGGAGGTCATGGGTTCGATTCCTGTCGGGGACTCAGATTTTTTCTTTGTCCCATGCTCGCGTCATGTAGATTAACTCATCTTTCAGCATACCACATGTAATACCCGATACTTTACAAATTTTTCATATAACGGAAAGAAGAACGGAATTCCAAACTCGTGACTTTTTCTTGCAGGGGAGCACACCTCACCAGGGAGGAATAAAATTCACCAGGGAGTTTTTAAAAAACCACCAGGTGCCAGGGAGGTCGAAATTCCACCAGGGAGGGCAAAATAACCCACCAGGTCGGGTTTCACCAGGTCTGTGACAGAGGGGTGTATTAGGTTCTAACTAAGGTTTAAGGACTGAAGTGCGTTGCCTGAGTCTTGCGTTGCAATACAAGCACCCAGTCAGATAGGCTCGATTACCAGCCGCTGATCGGGAAAGGAGCCCGCGCTCCTC
>CM042747.1:43644161-43661541 GCA_022496165.2 Catalaphyllia jardinei | reverse complement strand
CCCAGGTGCGTTTGGGTAGGAAGGGGAGAGTCAAAGGGACTGGACTAGCGCAGTAAGTGAGCACAAATAACATTTCTAATGAAGAAGTATCGCGGAACAGGTAGAAATAGCTAGTGGCCAGAAGGCTGGGTACGCATTAGGAGTTTTATGGATAGTTTGTTATATTGTGTTATTATACATTGAACTCTCTAACTCTCTTCTGATTGGCTGAAAGCGTAAAGTGAATTTTCGAAATCCACGCCCGTGACGTCACAACTGCAGATTATACAATAATCATGTCAAGGACACTCAAGGTCACAGGTTATCATGTCATGTACGACTGCAAAGCATGATTTCTAAGGGTAATCATGTCAACTTCGCGCGAATCGTGCTGCTTGCCGTCAGTGAAGAAGCAAAAACATGACTTCCAAGTTTTTTCGTTCAATGTATAATAAAACAATTATTAGATTCGGTTTTTGTGATATCCAGAATAATCAAGGTCTCGGTAAGGGTTATCTGCCTCAACCTTCCTCGACCTTGATTATTCTGGATATCCCAAAAACCTTATCCAATAATTGTTTATAATAGTACAGTAGTCCAGTAGTCCAGTAATTCAGTAGTCAAATTAAGTGTAAATTTTGTAGTGTAAATTTTGAGATATCAACTCTTAGCGACTCTTTGTTTTCTCGTATCTCCGCCCTCGGTGTTGGCGGCACCACAGATGAATCAGTCGGGAGTGGGGTGTGGTGGGGGTGTTGTTGAGGGTATGTACTTTGCCTTCTTCCAAAATGTGGTTTTGGGTTTTGGTATCCGGCGGTGTCATAGAAGACAAGCACGGAACTTATCTATACGTTTATAACCTTAGGGCATTATAGTAATAAACTGGCTCTGAGGTCCCTGCTGATCTGCACAGCTGTGTGTATCGTTCATCATAGCGAAGGAAAAATCAGCTCTTCCTGATAACTGTTTCCCATAACTTAGATTAAGAGCGATCTTCACTTTTCCTCACTTTCCCTTAAGCCACCATATCCGACACAGCCAGCCTAAAAAATGCTGATATCCGTGCACAAAATGATTGTGAAGCTTTGTCAAAAGGTCATACAAGTATTTGTCTACAAAGCTTCCCAAGAGAATACCTATGTCTCTGACAATAGCGTCACTTAATGTTAGGGGATTATGAGACAACACAAAACGTACAGATCTGTTCAATTGGCTCCGCACACACAAAGAGGTACACACAAGAGGTCTATTCTATTGAGAACAGTAATCACTTGTGGTATGTAGAATGGGCTACCGAGATATTTTAGCAGCCACAAGATGCAGGGGTACGCATACTTTTCAATAACAACTTTGAGTTTGTATAATATTAGCATAAACGACGACCACAATTTTGAGAATGCTTTTTTAACGCATCGAAACGTCAATTAACTTTAATTCTTGATTTTCAAATTGAAAAGGTTTTGATTGACCCCTAAGGACGCTTCCTTATCTGCGACATTAAAACCAATGAAAACTGTTTAACCTTGGCTAATATATATACGCTCCGAATGAAGATAATCCAGCCTTCTTCCTCGACTTCCGTAATCACTTTACAGACTTTAAAGGCGATGACATTATCATAGGAGAAAACTGCAATCTTGTTATCGATCTGGGTAGAGACAAGAGGGGCGGCTTTCGAGTTTTCTGAGAAATTAACTTTGGTGGACGTCTAGAAGGTTTTACACCCTGATACTGGAGGTTTCACGTGGAGACAGCGTCTTGCGAGGATACAATGTAGACTCGATTTTTTTCCAGTAAGCCAAAACACGGTTAGCATTACGACTCGCACAGATATCGTCCCAGGCTATAAAACGGACTATAAAATGTTTAAGCATGCAACTGGAACCGTAATCCTGCTGGTGTACGTTGGACCAATAGTGATCTAATCGGCTTCACATTCAAAATGAAGAATATAAAGGCAGAAACCGACGCAACGTAGATTGTTTTTTTTCGAACGTGTACTATAAACCAGCCTTCTTCAGGTACTATGAGAATTCTATATTGGTACGTGTTTTTATGTAGCATATTGGTATTACCGGAAATACGTTAAACTAATTGACAGTGTAAATTAAAGATAAGTATATGATGGAATAATTGGTGGAATAATTTTATTTCACCATTTGCCCCTGCCACGGCCCTCCCCGGGGAAGGAGCAATCTTTGCCCCTGCCACCGCCCTCCCCGGGGGAGGAGCAGTCCTTGGCCCTGTCACCGACCTCCCCGGGGTCAGTCTTTGCCCCTGCCACCGCCCTCCTGGGAGGGGGGGGGCAGTCTTGGCCCCTGAAACTGTCGTCTCCTGGGGGAGCAGTCTTTGCCCCTGCCACTGCCATAAGGCTAAGTAGATTCCTAACTTTTTTTTTTTTCTGGTTTACAAAACAAAGAAACTTTGGTTCCGTGCTTACATATACAGTATTTATGGACAAATTGTATTATGATAAGCCTAAGATGGATTGCAGAATGTGTACGTAGTGTTATTTTTATTGCTGCAATCCCAAAGACGAATTTCGCACTAAATCGGGTTCTTATATTTTGGGATATTTAATTAACCAATTTCTGTCAGCGGGTTCTTAAACCACTAGGTTCTTTCATGCAGGTTTTTACTGTATTTTGTGTTTTGTTGATGTTAAATTGTCAATTGCTTTCTAAATCCATTTCGTTGAATAAAAGAGGTTCCATGGATTTCGGCTGAAATGACTGAGTTGTCCTCAAGAGCAGTGTTGTATTTCTATCCTTGCTCTCCCAAAGTATGTAATTTGTGATAATCAATATTGGCATAAATTAATATTTTGCCGACACGGAACAGAGAACTGGGTACCAGCGTAATACGCGAAGACTCATGGGATACACGTTTGTAAAAAGAAACGGTTGAGTAACTTGTGACATTCTACGGTCAGCCTTGCCACTAGCACTTTCCTATAAGGTTTATTTTTATTGTGTAATTAGCGTCATACAAATTGTTTTTTCATTCTATTGTTTATACATCAACCTTAAAACCCCAAAGGTGGCGCCACTGCACTTGTTCAGGGGTACACAGTCCCTATTTTTCCTAACAAAGGGTTTTTTGGGGTATACGTGTCCGGCTTTGGGCCATGTAGGATGTTACTTATTGTATCTTTTTTTTTCACTTTGTTGTAAGTTCATTGTCACAATTAAACAGATCTTGGGCCTGGCTGACCAACGCCCCCATGCCTCAACCTTTGAGTGTGTCCGGTTGTGTTTTGAAGGCAAAATAGGAAATGTTAAACGTTAAAATAAGTTTTAAACAAAACTTATCATTAATTCAAAATTTGACAGGGAGCTTGATGACTCGACGCAGCAGCGTTGGAAGCCACGGAAAAGAAGCTTCCTCAGGGGCTGAGTAGAAGGTTTGTATTGCAAACCGAAATATATTGCAATTTTGTTTAAAATAATTTAGTCCTTTAGTCCGTTATTTTTTTCATTTTGGTCACATCCGCCGTTGGGATCCGTGTGCCGTCTATATTTTGTTAATCAATAGACTTCAAGAAATAAAAAGAAATGCATTGAGAGGTTGTTTGCTATTTGATTAAATAAAACACTCATTTTTTGCGCAAACAACTAAATTCAGTGAGAAAAATATCTTGGTGTATGCATTGATTGTCATCTTGTTTGGCTATGTGTGGAAAAATCAGCAAAAATATTAATATAATGGTTAAATTGAAACTTAATACATCAAAAGCAACACTTGTTTGTCTGTAGTATTCTCTTATATATGCTTATCTTACACTTTATACATCAAAAGCAACACTTGTTTGTCTGTAGTATTCTCTTATATATGCTTATCTTACATATTCTTGTACACTTGGGGAAATAATTACAATGCTCCATTATCTCAAATCTACCAGGGACAATCCATCTAAAAATATTTAGAAAAGCACTTTTGTGCTTGCACCTTGCTAAATACTGATGAAACAGTATCCTATTACTTAAAGAACTGTTTCTCCCTTCATTTTTTAAATAAAAATCTCAAGTCTTTTGTGATATGTTACTTTAAGGAGCCCCTCTCCTCTTCTTTAAATTTTACAATTTTAATTTAAGTGTTGTAAATTTGCATCGTATATTTATTTTTCTTTTTAATAGTAATACTGTAATATTAGGGATTGGAGGAACAATTAACATACAAAATAATTTATATCTTTATGTACAAAGCTGGACACACATCAGATATGAAACACGCTGACTAGCAAAGCCACTGTGTGATTTGTTTATTCTCAATCATTTGCTTTGAAAGATATTTTGAAATAAATGCTAAAACTAAGTACACCAAAGCAAAACACGAAAGACTCCCTGAAATCCAGCAGCTGGCAAAATGCGGGGAACATGTGACCCTAACAAAGACAGTGAAGTGTCAAACTTGGGATTGCAGGATGTCCTAACAAAGCTTAACTCTGTCAAATGAAAAAAAAAAAAATGACCAAGCTTGCGTTAAAATTCTTTGAAGGCTGATAATAAAACGAAGATTTTAAGTCAGTACCAACGGCGAACCAGTGATTTCCAAAATTGTTTCATTGCAATGCGCATCGCTGGCAGACGCCAACAGTAAACCAAGGGATTTATTGACGAGTTAAGATAAACCAGCGAGGCTGACCATCTCATCATAAATTTTCTTTGAGGTGAGGAAGGCCAATCGGAGAAGTTAGCAACAGCGCGCATGCAAAGATAGGGAGAATAACAGGTAATCAATAAAATTAGTAAGACTATCATGGTAATGAGAGATTTTCTGTAACGCTTCATGTCAAAGGCTTCAGACTGGTTTGCCAGTGTTTGATTCTGGATCTGAATTCGGTGCCGTCGACAAATGCGATAAATCGTCGAACACGTACATGTGTTTACCACGATGCATAAAGCGACAACGAACAACGAAACAGAGCGATAAAGTTCCCTGTCAACGAGGAACATTATGGCATACACCACACTTGCTACCCAGATGAGGCAGAGTACGAGGATGGTTTTCTTTACAGTAACGACAGCAACGTACCTGAGATGCAGTATGAGAGCAAGACATCTGTCAACGCCAACTGAGGTGAGCGTCAATATTGTAGCAGAGATGAAGATGGCTTGAATGAATCTGAAGATGCTTGAAAGACCTGGATAATTTTCTTGGCTCATTTCGAAAATAAAAATCACAGTGAAAAACGGCTGGACAAGCAAACCGACTGCCAGGTCAGACAGCGAGAGTCCCAGGAGTAGAATATTTGTTGGCTTATGTAAAGTTGGCGTCGTACAAATTGTGCCGAGGACGAAGAAATTTCCAGCTAGCGCCGTCAGCGAGAAAACCGGGTTCAGAATGCACCCAACAATGTAAAACTCGGCGTAACTTCCGCTTCCTGAGGTGGAACTATTGCTTTGATTTGAGAGGTTGTACATTGCTGTAAAATTTCACGGCTTGTTGAATCTGAATGTGAGTGTAGAGTCGGCCTTCGCGCACTGTGTATCGAGTTTATCTGTTCTGCAATAGAGCACCTCAAGTTTATTACATAGTACCCATTTGCTTGCCAGAGAAAAAAAATAACTACAACTAATTAAATACCGGATGAAGCCCACGTCCACTTAGTCCTAGCTCTTATAGATCACTGCTTTAATTGCATTTCTTTTGTTTTAGACGAGAAATTGCTTTCAGAAAACATGGAATAATTACTGATAGGGCTACAATGGTTTGTAGGCACTAACAAAAGTAAGGTATTCGAAACTTAAAAGTGTTTACTGACAACTTTCCTTTAATTATAACTTGCGAGCAGTTGAACCACTCTATACCTTCCTCCATTTTTGTTCAGAATTGCAAACTTGTTCCCTTTGCAAGTGAGCTGAATTAGTGACAGATTATGTGGCGGACATAACGTCATTAAATCATGAGTTACTTTCCTGAATTAGTTACTTACCAAAATAGGCTTGAAAAAGACTTAATTAAAGTGAACTGATAAGTGTTTCAATCTTAATATTGCGTTGTCTTCTTTCATGTTAATTTGGCACTTAGTTAGCAGACTTAGCAATAGAGTCTTCTGGCCAGTTCTAATCTACTTGAAAGACGGAAATTGACTTTGTGAAATTAAAGTTAGTTGGTAGATCAAAAAAATATAATTTATTTCTTCATAGTTATAGAGGGAAATGGTTATGAAACTCGACAAAGTTCTTTGTTGCCTGTTTTTGTTCGCTTGTTTGGCCTTGACGGTACACAAAACACAATAGTTGTTTACTCCCCACTGAGGTTCTAACCAATAGAAACGTGTTAGTTACATAACTGATGCATAGTGTACGAGCGCAAAACAAAAGATTGCGCACTGTCGTGGACCTTCCAATATAAATCTTGGGGCTTTATAACCAGTTCCCTCTATTAACTATGATTTCTTGATTTTGACTGAAATGCCAAAAAATAGCCAGATCTCTACAAGGAGTGTTTTCCAAAGTAAATCTTTATTGTTACTTATTTTCGTTAGCCTTAGTTTGTTCGCTTTTGTGATTTACGATACGTAATTATGGGGGCTAATAATTATCAGCAAACTTTCAGAGCTGAACAAAGAGTTTCCAGCAATCTGAGTGGCTAAGTGATTCCTTGTATTGAACAATTATTCACCGAATGGAAATTGAATATTGGTGAATTTTCCTCGGGGCAAAGTCGAGGAGAATATTCACCAATATTCACGAGTTTGGGGCGATTAGTTGTTTTAGTATAATTACTAAGCTAATTTTTGAAATAACTAAACGAAGGATCGACTGAAAAATCGTCATTTTTTTGTCATTGTCACGCGTCAATGAACAACTGTGCGCGCAGATCCCATGGTTTAACCCTTTGATGCCTAAGGAGAAATATACGGCTCTTTAATAGTGGTGCTCTTTGTATCACTTGTGACGTCATCAAATTAAATGTCACCAGATAATATTGATAAGCAGATGACAGAGCTAGGATAGACCTATCCGTTTTTGGATATCGACGACATTCTGAAGTAGGATATACGAATCCACTGCGTCCTGTTTTGCCTTTATGCAAATGCATGTTTGCTGCTAAAATTAGTCGTGCGTCAATATCGTGCCTGCCTGACCTTCTATTAGCTACTCTTGGACAATATTTAACTATTAGACTACCAGCCCGAGTTTTCTACGAGCAGATAGTCAACGAGGCGCAGCCGAGTTTACTATCACTCTTAGAAAACGAGGGCGAGTAGTCTAATTGTTTTAGTATAAATCTACCGTAGTCTCATTGCAAAAAAAAATGTCAAGTAACGCGTAGAAAAGAATTGTTTTATTACATTATATCAGGTTCAAACGTGATGCGCGATGTGCGCTGATGCTAACTGATGACTACCAGCAGATAGTCATCAGTAATTTAGCCAATCAAATTCACGGATTCACAATAGACTACGGTAAATTTATACTAATAGTAGTTATATTATATTTATTGGCCACGTTTGCTCGGTCAAGATAGCTGGATATTGGCCAAGTTCATTTTTTGCGTGTTCATGGACCGAGACGAAATCGAAATCCATAAATTCGCAGAAAAAAAAACTTGGCATTAAATTTAGCATTTTTAGCCGTGCGGTCAGCCTTTCAATTGGTTTTATAGTTTATTTTTCACTGCTGATCCTGTTCTAACCATGATCTGGCTCCACTCCGCTGCTGTTTGTATAAGTGGTCCTTCATTCACAGTTTACACGATTTATTATATGGCTTTCTGGGAAATTTTTCTTGCGGGATACAGCGGGTAGTCCCAAACGGGCAAGACGGCTCCATCTTGCCCGCCCGGGTAGCCAATCACAGCGCGAGATTTTGGTCATCCTGCCCACTCGCGGAGCTAGCCATATAATAAAAATCGAAACTGACTGGTCCGATTTAGTGGCTATAGCAGACTTCAGGTTTGGTAGAAAACTTAAACAATTTGACTAGTCTGAGAAGAATCACGGCACTGACAGCCAGCCCCACAATATTGAAAATAATTTTTTTTAATTCACGTTTTGGGAACCCAAATGAGACATACTCCTCTAAAATGTTTTTCTTAACCAGATGAGTTCAGATATTGTCTTAAAGAGACATATTTGCACTTAAATTTCTCCAGTTGTTTTATTTTTTCGACATCATTCTCAAGTGTTGTCATTTGTTATTTAACGACTTTGTCCCAGCGAATAAATTTTGCAACAGTTACATCTGAAGTGTATCTACCGTCATCAGTGGGGAAAAAAGCCCGAACTATAAAATCTATTTCCTGATGGATCCTTTCATAATTGAGTTTTTTTGGAAATAAGGACACACATCAATATTATGTTATGCACAGCTGCCGCACAATTTATTCAATTTCAATAGATGGTATAGCGAGACATTTGGGAAGGTTAACACAAGGTGTATGAGCACACGAAAGAAGCTCCTGAAATCCAGACACTTTGAAAAAGCAAAGAACATATGTTCCTGAACAACAAGGAAGTATATTAGCACCCTTGGGTTTCAAAGTTGTCGTTTCTCAACATACTACTGTACAAATGGCTTGTTAACATAGGATCTTACTGAGATCTAACTCCACTATATAACAACGCTAAAGAAATCATAGGAAAACCAAACATTTCATTAGTGTATGACAAGTAAATGAAGACTAACTTTGAATTCTATCGCACGACGGATGCTGAACCAAGAATACGTCACCATGCTAAGAAATACCAATTACAGACTAAAATCTGATCAATTCACTGCGCGCTTTAAACCCGCCGCAACAAGCTCTCTGCTCCGTTCCTGCAGAAAGGGTTTATCACAAATTACATTATATTCTAGCTATGGATCTTTCATACCCATCTGCCTTCAAAAGTTCCATTTATCGTTCTTTAGTTTATGGTCACTAAATGTTTTTTTTTTCAGTTTTTATGACAAACGATTTTAAGTTGAATGACAATGAACCAATGATCTGCAAAACCGTTTCATTGCAACGCGCATCGCTGGAATACGCCAACAGTAAACCAAGGGATTTATTGACGAGTTAAGATAAACAAGAAAGGCTGACCATCTCAACATAAATATTCTGCGAGGTGAGATGGGCCAATCGGTAAATGCAATGAGAGCGCGAATGCAAATATAAGGGAAATAACAGATAATAAGTAAAATTAGTAAGACAATCATGGTAATGAGAGATTTTCTGTAACGTGTCATGTCAAAGGCCTCGGGTTGGTTTGGCAGTTCTTGCTTTTGAATCTGGATTCGGTGCCGTCGACAAATGCGATAAATCGTCGAACATGTTGATGTGTTTACCACGATGCATGAAGCTACAACGAAGAACGAAACAGGGCGATGTAGCTCGTTGTCAAAAAGGAACGTTACGGCATACAAGACGCTTGCTAGCCAGATGAGACAGAGTACGAGAATAGTTTTCTTTACGGTAACGACGGCAACGTACCTGAGATGCAGTATGAGAGCAAGACATCTGTCCACGCTGACCGAGGTGAGCGTCAAAATTGTAGCGGAGATGAAGAAAGCTTGAATGAATCTGAAGATTAGACGAAGAACTGGATATTTTTCCTGGCTTACTTCGTAGATCAAAACCACAATGAACAAAGGCTGGACAAGCAAACCGACTGCCAAGTCAGACAGCGAGAGTCCTAAGAGTAAGATATTGGTTGGTTTATGTAAAGATGGCGTGCTCCAAATTGCACCGAGTACAAGGAAATTTCCAGCAAAGGCGGTCAGCGAGAACACCGCGTTTAGAACGCAGATAGTGTCGTAAAACTCGGAGTAACTTTCTCTTCCTGATGTGGGATTGTTGCTTTCATTTGAGTAATTGGACATGACTTTAAAATTTCATAACTTGTTGAATCTGAATATGAGTGTAGACAGTCTGCCTTCATGCACGGTGTGTCGTGTTTATCTGTTCTGCTGTGGAGCACCTCAAGTAAATTATCTTTTACCTATTTGCTTACCGAAGAATAAGATTCAATACATTAAACGACCGGATGAAGTCCAAGTGCACTTAAATCTAGTTTAAACAGATGCCGGTCTGCCTTAATAGCACTGCTTTTGTGTTAGACAAGAAATTGATTTATAGGCTTTCGGAAAATTAAAAGTATGGATTATAAATTCATAGGGCCGGTGACGAAATTGTATTCTCGGAAAAGAAATGGATTTTGATAACTGGTTCAATGTAAACTCTCCCTTGCGGGCACTAATAAAGCTTAAAATTCAGTCGGAACTAAACACTCAAATTACAACTTTGCCTTTAATTAACTTTGGGCGGTTGAAGCACTCTACAACGTCCTATTTTTATGTCCAGATTTGCAAACGTATTCCCCTTGTAAGTGAGCTGAAATAATGACAAATTAAGTGTTTGACATAACTCCATTAAAATTTTGAGTTACTTTCCTAGACCACTTTCCAAGGTAGGCTTTAAAAGGAATTTATTTAAGGGAAGTGAAAAGTGTTTCGAGTTCAAATTTGTGCTGGCTTCTTTCATGTTAATTTGGCACAGTTCGGATCTTTTCGAGTCACATGCAAATAAAGTCAGCTGGTAGGCCAAAAAAATTATGATAATTCATTTCTTCTTTTTGACTGCTTCAACACAAATTTCTACAAGGTGAGTTGTCCAAAGCAAATCTTTATTGTCACTTATTATCGTTAGCCGTAGTTTGTTTACTTTTGTGCTTTATGAAATTTTGATTATGAGGGTTAATAATTATTAGTTTAATTTCGGAGTTGAAGAAATAGTTTTCAGCAATCTCATTAGTTAAGTAATTATTATAATGTTTCCATATAACGCACGCTTGGTTGGATGAAACAGCGTGTTTCATCAGAGAACAGAGCACGGGTTAATGACAATAAGCTGCCTTTAAAATTTTTGCTTTTGAATCGTGTCAAATTTGACCCAATCTCAGTTGCAGTACAGTACAGTGCGGATTCTATTAGCACTCCTTCAGGGGGCTTTTCAGTACTAATATTACTAAATATAATAAGTTACTTAAGATACGAAAGAATTAAATCAACGTACCTAAGAATTATAAAATATGACATGCAATGAGGTAGAATTATATAACAACATTGTATTCGCGTAAGAGTTTTCCTCGTAGTCGTCGTTTAACATTCAGGGATTCGCTTAGCTTAAGAGTTCTTTGTAAACTATTCCACAATGACACTGTTCGTTAGTAGAAAGCCCTTTGTTCTGTAGAGGTCTTAAAAAGAGGAATGTTTAAAAGTTGCCAATTTCAAGTCTCACGGCCAGGTTTCTCCGCCCGCTTTAAAAAGTGCGACGAAAGGTAAGCGAGAAGATATGAAATATTTATATGATATTGTTGTTGCCACGAGAACATAAAATTCATATATTCGAGCTAAAAAATTCATATCTTCGAGCTGAAAATCGTCAGAACGCCGTCAGCAACAGAGAATAAAAATAACATTACACGTTAGCTCGTGTAATGTTATTTTTATTCTTTGTTGCTGACGGCATTTTGACGATTTTCCAAAGATTTCCGACCGACCACTTTCCGAAGAGTTCCAAAGATTCTCCAAAACTTCTGAAGGTCACACGAACATTTTCCGAAAATTTCCGAAGATTTTAATGACTTTCAAGGAAGACTCGAAGATGTTTTGATAATACGACAGCGAAATCAAGAACAATGTAGGCGACAACTGGATATCAGTGAAATCATCGACATCTTAAGCGGTCAGGATATGGAAAATACACCCGACTCGAGTCCTGGATAAGGTTTCTTCTGAATTTTACTAGTGGTGTATTTTGCTGTAAAACACTTGTGTCTATATAATAAGTACATATTATGGGCCGGCTGGGAGGTAGTAGAAAACTGTGGCTGAGGTCTTGAAAATGGTGCTCGAGGCTCACAGCTTTCGTCGAGCTACGCTTTTGGAAAACTGTTCTCCTCTCGGAACAGATAATGTCCGCGGACAAATATCCGCGGACAAATATCCGAGCAGATCATTCGCGCCAAATGGAGGCTATTGTTTATATAATGAAAAACAAAAGTTAAGAATGTTGCTGAAAGTGCCAAAATCTTAACAAATGTCCAGACGTTTCGGGACTATGCCCTTCATCAGTGGAATGTTCGTTATGAACATTTGTTAAGATTTTGGCACTTTCAGCAACATTCTTAACTTTTATTTTTCATTGTAGTACCAAGTGCCACGCAGCATACGAAGTTTTTAACTTCTTTCATTATATTGTTTATATAGTCCGTTATTTTGAAGTCCTCTTTCTTCAGCCCATTTATTAAGTGAATGAATTGCTATTACCATTTCGACGTACATGTTACAAGCTACCAGAAACTTTCTACAAAACCTTTACTCTTAACTTGTTCCTGGCTAGTCTTACGCAGCTCGTTTCGTCCCGACCAAGGGAATCATTGGAGGCCTTTCTGCTTGACAAGCGCGCTGGGCATCATATCACATTTTGATTATTGCAATGTAGTGCGGGGAAACTGTAACAAGGGGTTTTCTGAAAAACTGCAAAGGCTTCAAACTCGCGCAGCTGCATTTGCAATAATCAAAATGTGGTTGAATAAGGCTATCATAAACTCTAATTAGAACATTAAATGGAGTGAGTTGCAGAATTCGTTTATTTGTGCTAATGGCACAAGCTATCTTCTTATTGAAAGATGCCAATTTTAGCCCTCTATCAAATCTTTAAAAGCCTTTTTTACGGGAAAAATTTTAATGAATTCGACTTTGCGTTAGTCAGAGATTCTTTTTTCATCGTCTTTCTGAGTTTAGCGATGTGCCACAGTCGCGTTTCCGGTCTCGGAATCTTAAAGCGTTGTTATTAAGTTCTCAAATGGTGCCAGGTTCAGCCCTCCTTCAATTCTTTACACCATCGTTTCTCAGGTGATATTTTACCGAATTATACAGTGCGTCGATTAAAGATTCTCACCCAAGTCATTTTTTTTTCTTCTTGGTCCTCCATTAACTCCTCACACTTGGAATTGGGCAGTGCCTTGGGTTAACAATTCTCGCTGATGTCATCGTTCTTTTTTCTCGCGCATGCTTGAATACTTGTCGATGTTCCACAGCCGCCTTTTCGGCCTCGGAATTCTAAACTGTGCTTCATGGGTTTCAGAAAGATGCCAGGTTTAGCCATCTGTCAAATCTTTAAACGTATATTCTTGTAAATTCGACTCTGCGTTAGTCATAGATTCAAGCCTGTCATTTTATTTCTTCCCGTTCGACTTCCGCGGTCTAGTGATGTGCCATTCTTGTTATTTTGGTCTCGGAATCCGAAACTATCTTCATGATCAATGGTTTCAGTTGTAAAATATGCCAGTCTTGGCCTTCTGTTAAGGCCATTAATCTTTAGTTACAGTTTACTTAATCAGTCTTGTTTTCAGTTTTTATGGCAAACGATTTAAGTTGAATGACGATGAACCAATGACCTCCAAAACTGCTTCATTGCAACGCGCATCGCTGGCAGACGCCAGCAGTAAACCAGTGGATTGATTGACGAGTTGAGATAAACAAGCGAGGCTGACCATCTCATCATAAATGTTCTGTATGGCGAGAAAGGCCAAACGATTATGTTAGCAACAGCGCGCATGCAAATATAAGGAGTATAACAGATAATAAGTAAAATTAGTAACACAATCATGGTAATGAGAGATTTTCTGTAACGCTTCATGTCAAAGGCCTCAGGTTGGTTTGGCAGTTCTTGTTTTTGAATCTGAATTCGGTGCCGTCGACAAATGCGATAAATCGTCGAACATGTCGAGGTGTTTACCACGATGCATAGAGCTATGACGAACAAGGAAGCAGTATAATGCAGCCCGAGGTCTATGAGGAATGTTGCGGCATACAGCACACTTGCTAGCCAGATGAGGCAAAGCACGAGAATAGTTTTCTTTACGGTAACGACAGCAACGTACCTGAGATGCAGTATGAGAGCAAGACATCTGTCCACGCTGACCGAGGTGAGCGTCAAAATTGTAGCGGAGATGAAGAAAGCTTGAATGAATCTGAAGACTATACGATATTCCAGGCTCACTTTCCAAATAAGAAGCACAATGAACATCGGCAGGACAAGCAAACCGACTGCCAGGTCAGACATCGAGAGTCCCAGGAGTAGAATATTTGTTGGCTTATGTAGAGTTGGCGTCGTCCAAATTGCACCGAGGACGAGGAAATTTCCAGCAAAGGCCGTCAGCGAGAACACTGCGTTTAGAACGCAGACAGCGATGTAAACCTCGGTGTAACTTTCGCCTCCCCATTCGGGATTATTGCTTTGATTTGAGTTGTTGTACATAATCGCAAAATAACACGGCTTGTTGAATCTGAATAGTGAGTGAAGACACACTGCCTTCATGCATGGAATGTCGTGTTTATCTATTCTGCTGTGGAGCACCACAAGTAAATTATGTTATACCCATTTGCTTGCCAGAGAATAAGATTCAATAATATTTAATTACCGGATGAAGTCCAGGTCTGCCTTAATAGCATTTCTTTTGTGATAGACAAGGAAGTGATTTTAGCGGTCCCATGGAGTAATGAGCAAAGCGGCGACCCTTTTCTATTTTCAGAAACAAAAACCGCTTCTGAGCATTAAGGAAAGTGACTTGATCGCAGCTGAAGAACGATTACAACTTTAGTTTTAATTACAATTTTCGGGCAGTTAAGCGACTCCATACTTTGCCACATTTTCAGCTCTTAACCTTAAAGTGATATAACGTTACTCAGTCCTAAAAAATGCCGCGTAGCACTTTATTATTAATTGCGGGAGTTTAATTTTGCGTATCAGTGATTATTTGTATTTTTCGGCAACTAATTTTTTGGATAGTGTAAAAGACTGGTTTTTCTAGCTGGGTAGTAATTTTCAGAAGATGCGACAAATCTGAATTCAACATTTTCATCTTTTTTATTTGACTACACGCAATCGAAAAGAGAAACAATTTGTAGGCATGAAAAAAGGTAAACAGTATCACTCAGTATTACAATTACATCTTGCCCTAACGTGACTGCAATAGTTCATCAATCCAATAAATACGGTACCACTCAATGCATTATTATTACACCTAGCTTAAAATTAATGTACCGATGGCAATTTATCGTTTTATTTTTAAACATTTTGATTCTAATTTTATCGTTTTGTTTCGGAAGAAAGAAACGGTTAAGTAAATGGCACCAAAAAGATTGCACATGCAAATGTTTGTACGCGTCATTTGCCAGATCAGCAATTTTTTGCGGGGAAAATTTTTACGGGAACCTTTTTTTGCATCTGTTGTAGATCCTAATGTTGGCAGCGTTTATTGTGTGCTGTCCCTTGCAGTTTCTCGTTTCTCAAAAATTAGAACCCTCAAAAATTTCGTGCCACATGGAAGTCATTTATCAAGATTTAGAATCAAATATATATATATATTTTTTTCATTAAAGAAAACCGAGAAATGTTTCGATCGCAATATTTTTTTTTGCCAGCAATTAGCAGGCTTTGCGATAGATTTTTACCGCCAATTCTAATTTTCTTCATGAAACACGTCAACTTAGAAGATCAAACTGAGGCGGAATTCTCCTTCTAAGGTTTTGATAAAATGCACTCAAGGCAAAAAGATACCCAAATTTCACAAGGAGTGTTTTTCTAAGCGTAGCTTTATTGTCACTTTCGTAGGCATTCTGTTTCTTCTGAGCAGTTAGCAGGCTTTACAATAGATTTTTACCATTAATTCTAATTTTCTTCATGAAATACGTCAACTTAGAAGATGAAACTGAGGCAGAATTCTCCTTCTAAGGTTTTGATAAAATGCACTCAAGGCAAAGAGATACCCAGATTTTGACAAGGAGTGTTTTTCTAAACTAAACTTTGTTGTCACTTTCGTGAACCATTTTTTCTTCTTATTTTCCGACTTCATTAGTTTCTAATTAAGAGGGTTGTTATTAGTTAACGCCACTTGTGCTATACTTAGCTACTATGAATGAATGTCTGTTTATTCACAGGCCACCCAGACGTTGTTTGTGATTTACATATGTGACACTATTGACGGTTACGTTTTGAGACATTTAAGAGAATGTATGAAAATGGTTCGAAAATCGCTCTAAATTCAACTCAAATAAAAGAAGCTTACCTTAGTCTGGGCTTGTGTTATTTTGAAGTCTTTGTGGCAGCTGAGCCGTTCCAAAGTCGTTCTAAAGCCACTGACGATTTAAACTTATCCAGGTTTGCTCTCCATTAAAGCTGAATGAATCAAAACAAGCACACCGGAAGTTAAATTTTGCGCAAAATCGTGCGAACCGGAAATAAAAGCTGCGGAAAACATTTGTTTCTAGCTCGAAATTTTGCTCGGTGACCTATCTTGATTTTTTGCATGCACGCACCATTCACAATGGCACTTCAAATATAAACGTTCCGGGGAAAATTGTTTAGTAGAATTTTCTGTAAGCCATAAATCGCATTTTCTTTAAGTGATGTTTAAAAAACGAGCAGGAGTGTTTTATCGGGTTTAAAACCTCGAGGCGCACAAAGATGCAAATTGTGAGGGGAAGATATTAGTATACAAGAAAAACAAGCTATGCCTTATCAGTATTCTTTATATAAAGAATACTAAGTAGGAGTGTTTTATCGAATATAAAGCTCATGCATGTGATGATTTCTAAGTGTTTTGACTGGCTGTTGGGCTCATGAATTATTAATGAGTTTTTGAAATATATTTAATTCTACTAGATAGATTTTTTCCATACTATCTTAAAAGTTAAAGAATTTAGGCAGCTTTCCAACAAAGGAATAAAATTGGTGGGTCACCGAATTAGTTTTTCCTATAATTTAAAACTGAAATTTAGTGGACGTTTTTGTGGACCTTGTGCGTTGTCATGGTAACTGATATGACGTCACAAGTACACTCAAAGTATAGCCCAGTAATAGAGTTGCAAGGAGACATATAGTTTGCCCACACCATTAAACATCCTTCTTTGTAATCTTCCATCGTTTCACAAACACTGCAGCAATGAAAAACCCTTTCGAGCTTCCTTAATGATAAGCCTTAATGAATGACAGAGTTAATAGTTACCGATAATATATGTTCTGAGTTTTTTTTTAAAGATGCTAGTGATGAAGAGCCAGTAATTTCATGTGGAAGGGGATTAAGAAATTTTGGACCTCCATAGAATACGGAGAATGGCCGAACATTTTTTTATATTTTAACTCAACTTTTCGAGGGAGAAAAGCGTTCCCAAACGAGAACATGCCCTGACCTAGATCAAGAAATTATCAGGGTAAGAGAACCTTGCTTCCAGCTGCCAAAATCTGGTAATTCAAAAGCAAAATGGAAAAAATTGTCAGTCCTAAAATAACTGAGTAATTTCAGCTCACTTGAAGTATATATGAGATGATTCATATTTGACCTCTGGTTGCAGATGAAAGTGAAAAATGATCATCGCAGTAAATTTTTAAATTTAAGCAATTA
>CM042747.1:43632398-43642398 GCA_022496165.2 Catalaphyllia jardinei | reverse complement strand
ATGTACGATCCATCTCCGTCTCCTTCGCATGATTATGGTGCCCATGATGTCTTGGTTGCAGCGGGCGATAAGATACTGGTTGAAGATGGCCTCAGGCCAGAATATTCACAGGATTCTTCTAAGGTTCTAGTTGTGGGAAGTGAACAGTTTGTTGAGGTAACTTTCAGTCATTCTCCAGCAGTCTAAGCCGCACAGTAAGGTGCAAAGTACGCAGCTCTGGTACAGTCTTAGCTTGGTCTTGGTGCTGTACTGGGATGACCTCCACACGTTGTTTAGCATTCTGAAGGTGTACCTGGCCTTGTCTAGGCGAGTTCTAATGTCGCTGCCTTCTCCGCCGTCATGCCTGACAGTGCTACCAGGGCAGGTGAATTTTTCGATTGTTGGAAGATCTCCTCCGTTCACTTTGACCGGCGGTGCTTTGGGACATTTAGCACCATCACCTCTGCCTTTTTCTGGCTGATCTTTAGGCCTGCTTGTTGTGAAAACATGCTGAAACGGGTGGTTTTCTCTTGAATGTGCTGATGAGCGTGCGACACCAGCGCTAGGTCATCGGTGAAGTCCACATCTTTAAGGGTTGAGAGGAGAGTCCATCTGATGCCCCGTGGTCGGTCTGATGTTATTTGCTGCATCACCAAGAAATCATCAGGTTGAAGAGCAACGCCGACATAGGACATCCTTGCCTAACACCGGTCGTCAAACTGAAGCTGGATTCGCTGTTTCCCAAAAAGGTCTTGATGACAACGACGATCTGCTGTGGAATTCAAGCGCCATATACTTTCTGCTGTAGAAAGCCTTTTAAAAATCCCCGTAGTTGATGTACAACTGCCTCTATCATTCAGTGCACTGTTTGATGATGTGGCGCAGAGTGAAGATCTGGTCCGTGCATCATGGTCCTTTTCGAAAAACTGCTTGCTCTTGTCTTAGTCACTGGTCCACAGCCTCAGCGATTCGCTTGATGAAGAGCTTGCCCAGGATCTTTCTGGGGACAGACAGAAGGGTGACTCCTCCCCAGTTGTTACAGTTGCTTAGGGTTCCTTTCTTCGGAATCTTCTCGATTACACTGTCCAGTCGTCAGGTAGTTGTTTCTTCTCCCAATTTGCTGCAAAGAGTGCCTGAAGAATTTGTGTTGCAAAATGTGGCTCTGCCATAAAGAGTTCTGCGTTGAGGTTGTCCTTTCCCGGGGCTTTTCCCGGTTTTTAAGGGATCTGATGGATCCGAGGAAATTCCCTAATTTTGTAAACCGCGCGTGATGCGAGAATATTTGAAGAATCATAAACACAATAGCCTCCATATGACTCGAAAATACGCTCGCTTATAACATAACTAAAGCCAAGCGCGCGCTCTGATCGGTTAATTCAGCGTCTGCTCTTTGCCCATGGGTGTACGCGGCTGACGTGTGTGCAAATGTTTACAAAGCGAATATTTTGACAGACATTGTTTCCAAAGCCGGTAGTGGCTGTTGTTGGATACAGACCTTAAAAAGAGGATTTTGATTGATGTTTCAGGAAACGTGATTGAAGTTTGTCGAGTTGCTGGTGTGCAGTCGGTTGTCATGAATGAATTTTCGCACTTTTGTTTTCTCTTGTTATGTAAGACTACACGAACATTTTTTTTGTGATGTAGCTCAATAAAAAGACTTCTGTTGTTCCAATGTCTCACTGTTATGTTATAAACCAAATGGTAAACGCCATAGCATGGACTATTGAGTTATGGTTGCACCTGGAAGGTTTGCTAAGCACTCAAAAAGCTAGACATTCTTGCGCTCCTTTCGTGCTTAGCAACCTCCCATGGCGTTTACCATTTGTTAATTATTCGTCCTCAGATATTATCTGTTCCTCAAAGCTCACACTTTTCCTCGAGCTACGCTCTCAGAAAACTGTTTGCTTCTCGAAACAGAAAATTTTCACGGACAAATATCCGAGCATGCATACTGTCGTGCCAAATGAAGACTATTGTTTATATATCCCAAAATTTTCGAAATATCTCAGAAACTTCTAAATATATGTTATCTTTGGATTCTTGTTTTCTCTGAGAAGGCTCAAGAAAGGGCTTGGGGGAGAAATTCTATATATATTTGAATGACGATTAATATTCTGCACAGTTTTATTAAACAACACATTTATTCTTAAGTCTTTTTTTTACCCTTATAACGAACATAGCGCGTTTAAGGACAGTGCCTACTAAATACAAAGGTTTTTACACCAGGTTAGGACCACGCGGAAAACGTAGATCTTTGCAAGAGCTATTAGGATCCACACAGTAAAATTGGGGGTAGCCTCGCATTGTTTCGAGATAATTAGCCTTGAATCTCAACAAAATGCTGACATCAGCATTTTTCTGAAAAAAAGGATAAAATAATATTTCTTTACAGATTTCCTTAAAATTCGCCTTTTCATGTAGAAAAGCAAACACATTTATAAAGAAAACTTCATGGCATGAAAACTTCATGGCAAATGATACCCTTTCGGCATGTTTCTAATAACAAAATCGTTGCAACAACGCTTTTAGCGTCTCTGACAGCCTTCCTCTGATTCAGCTAAAATACAGCTCAAATACCTTTTGCTAATGGCTATAAACTGGTAACTTATTGAAAAGGCTTGCCACTTCCATTTCATAACATAAACTTTAGTGGTAACTACGAGTTTTTTAAAAGTTATTGATCTTTTTAGAAAACTTTTACGGTGCGCGTTACATTTTTTTCCTCGCCTTGCGTGATGCTCACAAGCAAACGTGGGCACCGTCCTCAATACGCAGTTGATGATGCCAAACTTGGCTTGGCTTCTGCGTGTTCTGGTATGGAATTATTTCTGATCATTTTTGATTATTACTGTAAAGGTCAACAGCTTGGTTTGTCTGCCTGTCGAGAACTCGATACGCCCTCTTTGTCGTATTAGATTGGTTGGAACGCGTCACGTTAAAAAAATGAGGTTACACTTGTTTGTTTGTTCGCCAGAAAATAAACTGAGAATTAAGTCAAATACAGTCGAAACCTCTACTAACGGTCACCTCTCCTATGAAAGCCATCTTTCTACAGCTGCCATTGTCGCGGCAAGGTCTCTTAGAGAACGTTTTTGACCTAACTTACGGGCGAATAATTGGAACAAACTCTTTCCGCTGTGTTTAAACGTACCTGTGTTATGTTTTTAACTCCTTATTTAGAGATTCGTCGGACCATTTCAAGAGAATATAATATCTTAATCAATTAAAATGACTTTATGTAACTTACGATATGTACATAGTCTTTTGTTTACGATCTCGAAACTTTTGTAGCATGTAGCTAAATATAACGCTTACAACTGTAAGTTTGTCGGAATTTGTTACACTGTCTTGCTACAACGCAACAGTATTTTATCCATGCACTTTCTTTTTAGCAGTTCCAATAGCCGGGCCACTCAATTCCCGCATTTAGAGCATATACAGTTAACTATTACCCGCTGAGTGAAAGCGACTTTTCTATTTCCTTTGATCACGTGGTACGTCCTCATCTCATACACTGGCTGGCATTTCGGACGTCCGCAATTGCCAACATTATGCAGACACTGGAAAGATGACTCTTTACATATTGCGACCACACCAGATGCAGTGAGAATCCTCCGCTTCACACAATTGCTGTTTCGTGGAATGTGGCTTGGGAAAGACAAGTCTGGAAGGGTGAAAGTGGCGAGAAGAAGGAAACAAGCTGTTGCAAGAGACAAACCCTGAAACCAAAAGTCAAAACCTTGTTATAGTACTACATCTTTGCATAGGTCCGTTTTCCTGGCAAAGGAGTCTGGCCATATCATTGTTGGAAATTCAGTTCTTCCAGAGGAGAATGTTTTACTTAAATTTAAATTAACCAATTATATGAATTAAAGACCTTTCATTTCATTTTCATTTCATTTCATTTGCCCTTAATCACATAAAAGAAAAGAAAAATATTAACACAATACAATAGAAATTTATAATAACTAAAGGCTGGTTCTCAATAAAGCACAAACATAGCATAATTCGACATACGCAGACGCAGTTAAATGTTGATAGTCAGCGCCTTTTGTTGGAAATTTTCCTAATAAAAGGTGCTTATTACCAACATTGTACTGCTTCTGCGTATGTCGGCTTATGCTTATGCTTATGCGTTAGTGAAAACCAGCCTTAATTAACAAATGAAGAAGCCTAAACCGTGTATTACACTGTGATAAAACACGATGGTCATTTGAAAACACGAGTGTTCTCAAATGACCGGAGTGTTTTATCACAGCGTAATTCACCGCTTAGGCTTCTTCATTTGCTTTAAAATATAGATTTTACACGCGCAAAATAATAAAACACGCTTTTTCTATGTTTTATACTTTGATAAAATATAGGTTTTTGACCAATCAGAGCGCGCGCAGGGTTCTATCTATATTTTAAAAGAAAATAGACTACAAATGTTTAAGGTGGTAATGAGAAGCCAAGGACTTATGATCTATAGGCTTCCAAACAATATAGGGTAAATCATACGAA
Source organism: Catalaphyllia jardinei (assembly GCA_022496165.2). Taxonomy (NCBI): domain Eukaryota; kingdom Metazoa; phylum Cnidaria; class Anthozoa; order Scleractinia; family Caryophylliidae; genus Catalaphyllia; species Catalaphyllia jardinei. The sequence continues at coordinate 43,637,916 of CM042747.1, read as the reverse complement.
TTATGGGGACAGCATGAAATATAAAATGAATTATTTTAAAAATAAAGGAAAACAAGAGAAAAGGAAAGAAGAAGCATGTATTTCAACAAAGAGTATATTTGTTTAAGAAAGAAGGAATTTTTTAAGTCTTTTGCCAAACAAACGGATGCTTTCACTGTTTCAAGACTTATCGAATTGAAAAATATAGATCCTTGAAACCAAATTGAAAAATAATTTGAACAGCGGAGAAAACTGATAAGACATGAATGACTATCGCAGTTGGGCCTTCTAAACAACTTACGCAGCCCGAAAAAAAACGTCTAAAAACGTTCAGGCTTGAACGGGATTCGAACCCATGACCCTCGCCATACTGGTGCGGCGCTCTACCAATTGAGTTATCAAACCATCTGGGACCAGCTCGTAGATGGTACGTTTGATAGTTCAATTGGTAGAGCACCGTATCAGTATGGCGGAGGCCATGGGTTCGAATCCCGTTCAAGCCTGGGAGCTGGTCGATGACACAACTGCAGTTCTTGCTGATTTAAATTCAGCAAAAGCTTTATTTTCCTTATTAGACGACTTTTAGAAGGTGTCTGGTCTGAAACCGAACGTTGAAAAAACTGAGGCAATGTGGATGGGATCCTCTAATAATCTGTGGATACGCCATTTGGTGTCAAGTGGCAAACATAAATGTGTGAAGTTTTAGGCGATGTACAGCTCCTTGTTGAAAAAACTGTAAGTACCGCGTTTGAAAAAAGTTAAAAATACAATACATTTATGGAAAATAAGAGGGTTATTCGTTTATTGGAAAGTCAATATCATTAAGTCTATTTTATTCCCGAAATTGATTATCCGAGCTCCATTTTTATGTAGACTTATTGAAATTATAAAAGAGTTTCAAGCTTTGATATTTATTGTTTTATGGAACTGAAAAACCAAGTTATTCGCACTTTACGAATTTGGGGGTTTTAAAATGATAGATTATGAAAGTATGATTAAAGCTTTTCGTTTTGAGTTGGCTAAAAATATCTCTGGTAAGAACTGCAATGGTTTTAATAGTCTTACTTCAATTACTTTTTAAAATATCAAGGAGGGCAATTTTGTTGGAATGCAAGTATAGCACCTATCAAATCGATTTTTATGTAATTTATGATATTTTGGGTAAATTAAGTAGTTGCAGATACCTATCATTGAGTGATGTTATCACTGGTTCTTTGAGGGAGGAGATGGATGTAGTTAATTGCGTCTTACCTTTAGGAAAAATTCATATGAGGGATTATAAACGCAATGACAATAAGCAATCATTTGCACATTTTATTCAAATTTTCTTTTAAAAAAAAGTACGACACAGAAAAGCCTTTTGCAAAAAGGAACAATAACAAGTATCGATCTTTCAAAAACAAATGCAATGTTTATGAAATACATATTTTGTATCTTTATTGTTGTATTGTAATACTTTTTTGTTGCTCACCTCGTCATCACTTTTTCCCTATAGCCTTATATATGGTGTACTAGCCTTATATATGGTGTATTACTCTTGAACTTGAACTTGAACTATTTCTAAGATGATTTATGTTCTGTTAAAAAAACCCAAAACTATAGGTATGAAACTATGGTAATGTAAATATGGCAATGTTGTCAGCCCTTGTTAACTTTTAAGTGCTAGTTAAATTGTGGTATTATTATTATTATTATTATCATCTGTATTTGCTGTATTTGTTTTAGAAAGCTGTGAACGATTACATTAAAAAACTATAGGCATAAAACTTGTAAAATATTATAGTGTCGTTAATCCTTACAAAGTCGAAATGATGTACTAATTGTACTAATTGTAGCATAGTTTTAATAATTGATTGTAATAATATTATTTTGTATCTGTTATGAAAAGTAATAAATGATTACATTCCAAGAGCTGATCAACATGTGAGTTCGTAATATACCTGTGGATGGTGAAGCATGAAAATGAACATTATTTTCGCGACTGCTTAAGTTGTGTACATAACTGCGAGGATCATTCATGTCTTCATAAAAAATCTTGTCACTTTCTTAGATCGTGCTTAGGAAAAGCTCCGGTTAAATATGAATGAAGTGCTTCACACATCCACTGCTAAAAGAATGAACTCAGTGCATTTTCAGAGGTGACAGTGAAAGTCTGTTAAATCTGCGACGCGCTTGAGGCCTCGTGTCCTGTGTCCGGTCGCTTCGATACAAATTCAAGTCGATTCATTGCACATCTTAAGTTGATTCGATACAAACTGATCGATGTCAGGTCACTTCGATACAAAACTTCAAGACATCCGGCAGACTGAAATTATTATAGAATTTCCATGTTTAGAATTACCAAGCGACAAAGTACTTCTTTTGTACGATTTGCTCCACCGTGAGGTTGGTCTTCTCGAATCGAGCGCGTTTCAGAGAAGAAGTTCAGCTGGCGGGAAAAAAATCCAAGACTTCCAGACAAAAATGATTTTTCTCCTTCTGGATCGATGACCCGTACACCGATTTCGAGGTATCCCCAAAATCGGTGTACGGGTACGGGTAGGGGTACGGGTGCGGGTACGGGTATGGGTAGTGGATCCGCACACGTATAATGTTTATTTGGGTAGCCATTTTGATTAAGATACCCGAAGAGTTAGCGCGGAGGGATTGTCCCAGTTGATGCATTGTTTGCACTTGATACAAAATCTCAGTCAAATTCCACAGTTCTTATCTTAACAACAAGCTCCAACAAATAATGCATTCGTGCACAAGCTTTTTGAAATATCATGAATAGACTTGTCCCTAGACTTCATAGGCGGAATAGAAGCCGCGCGTACAAAGCGCTAGTTATCGCAAACCTTGCAATATGATCGAGGCACATCGCCAAACATATTTTCAATGCTAGTCTTTTTAGCAGACTTAAACTCTCAAGCAATTCTCACGGAAATCCCCCAAAATACCGCTACAAATTGATCTAATTTAAAAGTTCGACCCGCGCATTTGAGATCCAGAATCGATCATTTTAAAGCACTTTCACAACAGCAATAACATCAACAGACTTGCAATAACATCACCAAGGAGTCATACAATTCACATTTGTCCTTAAAACGTGATAAAAACTTACTCGTTTCACCATCATGTCTTCTCTGAAGCAACTCGTACTTCTTCTGCGGGTAAACTGGTGTCTACCCCGGAAAAAAACAGCTGGGTCTATCGGGTAAGATCGATGACGTCATCGTAAAGTGAGAAAAACATGGTGCTCGGGGTTATTCTTACACCGACTTATCATAAGGTCTCTCGGTCGCTGTCGTATGCAATGCAACGATGAAAAGACTTTTACTGGGACATTACTGGGATATTTCTTCTTGTTTACCTTTACTACTAAACGACTTCAGTTTGTATCAAATCGACGTGTTTTGAATCGAGTTCCATTTGTATCGAAACGAGTTGCATCGAAATGACTTGTCTCTGGATATCTTGTTTTCCTTTTTTTAAAAAAAGGAGCCACTCGTAGCATATTGAAAGCGTCTTCGCCTGTCCCCACGAAGACGCTAAAACAATCGAAATACGACAGAGAACATGCGCGTTGCTAGAATTGTAATATAACCCGTAAGCAGCTCTTGGCGCCATTTTGTACTGTCGATCTCCTTTCAAATCTTAGGACGCGTTTTACAGCGCGTGCTCTCGACACTGACAAGGAAAACGTCCTTGTTGTGTTCATCGCTTCCTAACGTATAGTGAGCTTAAAGATCTGACAACGTAAAATGCATCTGTATGCATGCTGTTAGGCTTGACAGGAGCGCACGTAGAAACTTGTTTATTTTCACTCCCGGCAACGCGGACGGGGATAGACTGGACTCGAGTTATTGACGTCATAGTATTCGAAATCTTCCCGTCTCTCTACATGAAAGCAATTAGCCGAAATTTTCAAAAACATCCACTCTGGCAGGCGTTTACGAAAACCCCCGTTTCTGGTGCTCCAAAATGCCGTTTTCAAGCGTACGTGTGGACCGCGGGAACTCTAAAATGGAGTAAAAATATTCTCCGTTTCTAAAATACTTGGATACGTGTGGCCGGGGTCGAGACCTCAATGAACGTTTTCGGGGATACGCCGGCTGATTTGGATTTTACTGTTTCAAATATCTATTATGAGATGCGCAGTGGGCAAATACATACTAATTTGCCCTCTGAGCGTCCCATAATAGTTAATTGAAACACTAAAATTCAAAATCGCTGCCGTATCGCCGCCGGGATTGACTAATGCCCAGAACCCTTGGCAAAGGCCAGTGACGGGTTGCATGGAATTAAATCAATTTTTTCTAACCACGTACCTTCATTGTTGATATCCCTTTCAGTTTTCCTCGGGTATCTGGTAGCAATTATCCTGTAAACGTTGTTTTATATTCTGATTAAGTTAGAAAGGGTTCAAGGCAACGACTGCTTTTAACCTTTATAAAGACTTTTATAAGCTGTTATAAATGTCGAATTTCCCTTCGCAAGATATATTGATCACAAGTGTCCTGGAGTTCATTTTCTGCAATGTTTTATAAAATGATTGATCTTGTTTTCAAATAAAATCTACTGCACCCTATTAGTTTACTAGTGAGTGATGGCGTGAAGACAGGCTTCCCGAATTACTGAAAACGTGAAACTGAAAATCAAGAATTTACTTACCAAAAGCAAAAAATAGAGCTAAGTGGGCGAGAAAAGAGTCCTTGAAAACTGAATGTTGCTTTGTTCAGCGAAGTCGATAAATGTTTAAAGCAAACTAACACGCGACTCAGATCCTCTTTTCTTTCATGCACTATTTCCCGTAACAGAAGTCTTTAAAATCTGATACGCTTGAATGTACACTTGTATCCGTTTCCGTTTCCGGATTCTATTAGTATCACTTCTACATGTCGTGTTAGTCTGAAAGGAAGTGAGACTTCACGAGTTACAGAAGATTTTATCACATTTTATACCGTAAATCGTTTTTCCAAATCTTTTTTCCAGACTCCTAATAATAGCAGCAATTAAGTAGTTGTCAGAGCTGAAACGATTACTTATGTAGCTTTTAGGGTACGAAATCATGTGTGAAATTCACCATTACTTAATGCGTTTGGATAGTCACGCAACGCAACGGCTCAGACAACGGACGATTCAACGGCTACGTGACCCGGCTTCTGGAAACCCTTTACTGACTGCTAAAAACTCAACAGGAATATTATTCGAAGATGCGTTAAATTTAATTGATTTGGAACGTTTGCGTGCGCGACCAGAAACACCAATAACTATATTGAGTTCAGCACTTCCCCTTTGCCCCAGGGTGTGACTTGTAATAAAATAGAATGAGGAAAGAAAATATTGATAGCCTCTTTTTCCGGGGGGGGGGGGGGCCCCCCGGGACGAGGTTTGGGTACCTCTCAGGGTGTTAAGCTTCAAACGGATCCACAGCGAGAGTCTTACGTATACCTTTTACTGAGGGTGTTGAGCCGGAAAATATATGAGAGGAGATATGATGTTGTCTTAGAACTGTTACCTTTTAGGGGTGGAAAAATTTCACCCCAAACCCATAAAA
>CM042747.1:43599898-43624898 GCA_022496165.2 Catalaphyllia jardinei | reverse complement strand
ATTTGTCACGTAATCGGCGCGTGATCACGTGGGTGTCCAATTTGAACTTTTGGAATCGGATACCCACGTGATTAACACGTTAATTACGCGCGCTTCGATGGCTTTTTTGCAATGTTTCGCACAGTTTTCAACAATTTTGAAAAGCGATTCAGACCTCCCAAAGGACACCTTTAATTCCAAAATTTGTTATGAACCCCGGCGGGTCCTGGGTGCTAGACATGGACGCGTCATTTTTCTGGGCATTCTTACGAGGAACTGCGAATTTCCACGTACACTCTGTGAACTCCCTCCTCTTCTTAGTACGCTTGGACAGTCAGTTTCAAGATTCTATGGCGAAATCTGACTCAGAAAGTTCAAATATTTCCTAAGTTAGTATTTTCAACTTTGATTGCGCAGACAAAATGATAAAAAATGCTCGATGTAGTGCCTATGAAATGAAAAATAATTGCTGCTTATTTGAAAGGCTTTTCAAAATACAAGAGAATTGCGCTTTCCTTTTTGAAATATCTTATTTTGTTCTTAAGATATTAAAGTTTTTGTATTATGGAAATTCGGAAAGTGATGACATAATAAACTGTGCAACTTAAATGGTAAAATACTGAATCAAGAAGATCTCTAGAAATATTGAAACAGTGTTCTTCAAGCTTGGCGCCAAAAATGTACATCACGAAAGAAACAAAATGACACCTGTGGTGCTGTTGCCATGACAACAGTTTTGACGCTCGTCCTTTCAAAATTAGAATTGAAAGTCCCAGTTTTTGTCTAAACCAAGTATCATCCATTCTCCGCAATCTATAATTAATGAGGAAAGTTGAGACAATATTAGAACCATGTCCGTTCCGAGCTTGACCTCCTGTCCCACTTAAAAGGGTTGCAAATCGGAATTTAGATTTTGACAGGAAGAGTCTGGAGTCAAGAGAGTTGCCTTGGCAGAGGCACCACAGGGTTCATTTTGTTTCATATGTGATGAACATTCCTGGTGCCAAGTTTGAAGATTACCGCCCCAGTATTTGGCGAATTTCAGCCCGGGCTGAAATTCCCGTCCGGTTAGCTGGGCTGAAAATCTCATCCCGGCTTCTGAAACAAATCCTCTTAAAATCAAATTGGCGATTACATGGAGAGGGATTTAGCCTGGGGCTCAATTCAGTCCGGGCTGGAATTCCTAGCCCAGTTTTAAAAACCGGGCTAGGATTTTCTGTCCTGGCAAGCGGGCTGAAAAAATGAATCTGAAAAAGTCCCTTGTAATCGAAACGGAATTTCAGCCCGGGCTGAAAAACCAGCTTGGAATTGCGCAGTAATTTTGCTTTCTAGGAGACAAAATAGGCTACCACTACGAAGGAAAAGCGATTTCAGTGGTGAAAGACGATAAAAAATCATAACCGATTGAACAGATAAAGTCCATAATCTGGTAAAACGAAGAAGGTAAATACGCAAAAACTTTCGCCAAGATTCAGTTCACACCAAATTTTCTTATGGAAGATATGCGGAGAAACGTTTTTCCCAAATTTATACAAATTTGTATGGAGACGCCATGCTGGTGCCCATCAAGATGAGCACCACCATGGCGGCCGGAAACCAGCAGAAACATCTGTCACTGAGTTTTGCTAAAAAAGGGTGGATTTATAATTGTCTCTCGAAGAACTAAAACACCTAACAATAAAAATTTATTTCTAATACAAGATCTGTCCAGATAGCCAAATTCCCCGTAAAAAGTCACTTTTTAAACCAACTCACAGCTCTATCGGCCGTCATGTAAATGGTGCCTCACGCAAAAGCTTAGAAATTCAAGCGTAGTCTATCACTAAACCAAGAACGCATTCGGAGTGAAAATTTGTATGAATATTAGGCTGCTCTTATACATCATGAAAGGAAAATTTAGGAGGATCAATAGTTACAAGAGACCACCTATTTTCTCTTGATGAAGTTTGAATTTTAGTGACGTGAAACCAGCACTGACGAGGATGTCAGGGAAGCCATGGCTTGCATTTATGAACATAAAACGTCTTTCTTCGGACCGCCTGTTATTACACCAATGGCAGTATCTGTGGACCAGGTCGATGAAAGGGGCACAGTGGCTAAAATCCTGAGAAGACAGAAGCAAGATAACTCGGAGTAACGGCTCGTGTTCTGCGCGCCATTTTGATTCTCCTGAGACTCTTCGCGCGCAATTTCATATTTGGCACCAAGGCTAATAGTTCAGCTCGGGCTGAAATTCGTTATGTAATCACAACCAAATTTCCATTCCCCTAGCCGGTCTGAAATTCACCATGTAATCATACCGGTACTTCACTTTTGTACGCGAGGGCTACACGCGAGGGTCAAGGGGGCGGGTGTCGGGCGCATAGTTCCTGGGCTCCAGGCTCCTATCAGAGAGGCCAGCGGACATTGCCATTGGAATACGCACAAACAACGTTTGGCCGCCATCTTGTAGAGCAACTGATGGTTGCCGTCAAAATCCATCATCTTTGAGCAACTGAAACAAATATTTTGCACTGAAGACAGGCTTCATTGTTGAGGCTTAGCCCTGCAAAAGCGTCATGGCGGATGCCACAGCCAGATCACTACAGTATGAGTACAAAGCGGTGAGTTTAACATCGAAGTTTGTGCGTTAATAATGGCCACGTGGTTTGGAAACATAGCTAAACTTTAGATAGATCGGTCTCATGTCATCGTCGTTTCGCAGTTTTCTAATGTTATAAGTACGCATTGATTTTATTTGATACCTCGGGATGTATGTTTACCTCAAGGAAAATAGTCGAAGACTCGTTTTAGAATGTTCATAGAGCACAATTAAGTCGGCACGCATTGTGCCTCAACGTAAAACACTACACTGTACATATAAGCTTACCTGTAAACTTAGTTACAGTTGTATTCAAGCTCATGCTTATGTCTTTAAGCTTATATCCTGTGGCAATATATTCACACTATGAGAAAATTTACACTATTTCATGGCAGACAAGCTTTCAGGACACCAATATTTCAGATTTTAGATTAACACTATGTCATGCATACTTTTTCATTGCCACAGAGCAACTTCAGAATACCCGTCCACTTCATTTACATGTGTCAGTGTGCTTTGAAGAACGAGGAATATAACAATTGTTGCTATTCCTATTCAATGAGATGCTAATAAGTGGACGGGTATCAGGGCTCAAAATTAAACAAATCGTTATGTCGCCTTTTGGCGACTAACTGAAGAAATATAGTCGCCAAATGCAAATTTTAAGTCGCCAGTTTGTATTTAAATCTAAATAATGTTCAGGTTCCACTTGTCGAAAGTGTTTGTTGAAAGTGTTGTCTGGTATGGCTTGGGATACATTCATACAATAAGTATTTTTTTGACTTACTTATCCATTTCTTTTTGATAATGTAACACTTTTCATTTTGCGCGGCAGCACCCAACTTGCATGTTTCGCCAAAAACAGAGATTTACCCGTATTTTAGCATAAAAAATGCTGGCTTTGTTTTCGCGGTAGAAATAAACGACTTCTTTGTTTTTCCGTACAATTTCTACAGTTATAATAAATATATTGTTGTTTAGTTAAGCTTTGCACAAAGAAACTAAAAAATGTTTGCAGAAATTTGCTAACCTTACAAAATAAACGCAGCGTTTTCGTTCCCAACGCAGCTATTTTTATCCTGGAAAGAAATTTGATCGGGGCAGATTTCGATCACATGCTAGGCACCCACTTCTGAGCCAAAATTGTAGCAAAAGTTATCGTTCAGCGGTCTTTTTGCAAAATTATGCGGCTCCTGTGTGGTTTCAGGGAGAGAAACTCTAATGGCATTGCAGAAAATATTGCGAACAGGAGTCCGTTAAGTTAGAGGGAATGTGGCTTTTTAATGCGATTTGGCCCATTGTTTTACGATGAACACAAAGCAGGACAAGATGCTTATTTTAACTTTAATGCTTTATTGTACTTCTAAATCATACAAAATTCAAGTCGCCAAACTGGCGACTAAACAAAAATTTTAGTCGCCAAGGAGAAAAAGTTAGTTGCATTGGCGACCATATTGGTCGCAATTTTGAGCCCTGGGTATTCTGAAGTTTAGCCCATTGCCACAGTACAGTGATGTAGAACATTAACATGTTATGGTAGATTCAGTAAACTCTGTCTGAAGTGAGTTTATTTAAGACAGAACTTTTTGTCTGTCTGTCTGTCTGTCTACCTGTCTGTCTGTCTGTCTCTCTGTGGGTTTGTTTCAATGAGGTGTCTACCTAAATACAGAGTCTATTTCGTCTATATGCCATTATGAACTTCTGTTTAAGCCAATTGTTTGTAAAAAGGATTGAAATGTTTCAAGGGTTGTGGTCTATTGTGATGGAGTCATATTGTTCCTTTATGTTATGTTCCTTATGTTATGTTCCTCTCTTTTCATGATAATGACTTTTGGAGTAAAGCAGATTGCCTTTTATCCAGCATTTAGCTCAGATTTTATTTTAAATTCTTGCAGAACTCCAATCTTGTATTGCAAGCTGATCGCTCACTGATTGAGCGTCGTGGACGTGATGAGGCCACAGGAGAGGTTGTGTCGCTTGTGGGGCACTTGGGAGGGATTAAAATGGGAGACAAGTACCAGAGAACCAAGCCTCCGGTGTCTGAAGACAAAAAAGCCAAGTAAGTGGTAATGGCTACCTGGCACACTGACAATGATTTTGCGTGCTTGGTTTGACTATCTAGAGCAAAGTTTTCCCCATAAACAAATTCAGTTAAAAAAAGTTCTGCCCATCTGTGAAAACCAGTTGACCTCTTGCTAAAAACGTTAATGTAACCCGAGTGGTGTGACTGTTTATCTGTCAAAGTAAAGTTTCTTGCCCACGAATACAACGTGTTAAACCAAGAATGTACTTAAACGCTGTCTGCTAAACCTCCTATGATTGCATTGATCCTAATGATGGGGAGCAGGGATGGTGCACTGGTGAGAGCGCTCTCCTCTCACCGCTGTGGCCTTGGTTTGATTCCCGCACACAGCGTCATATGTGGGTTGAGTTTGTTGTTGGTTCTCGTCCTTGCTCCAAGGGTTTTTCTGTGGGTTCTTCAGTTTTCCTCCCTCCACAAAAACCAACACTCCAAATTCAAATTTGATCTGCACATTTGATCATCACATCATGTTAAAATGCGTGTTATAAGAATCAAGTATTTAGTTATTTAAATATTCCTTTGCAGGCGTCAAAAACTGGTGGAAAGAGAGGAGTTTACCAAGAGCAAAGCAAGCAGCAGTTTGTTGTCAGACGACTCATCAGACTTGGCTGGAGTACGATACAGGCCAAAAACCAGAGAAACCAAATCCACCTATGAAGTCCTCCTTAGCTTTATCCAGGCTGCAATTGGTGATCAGGTAATTAACTGTACATGTGCTGTACTTTCTTGATTCGATACAATGTTATCATTAGAGGCTGTAACCTGTTATGGCTCAGCATGCTTGATACGCACTTGATACAGGTAAACTTGTCTGCTGTTGAGAGAATTCACCCACAAAGTAACAAGTTTGTTGCAAGATTGACCATCAAGGCGACAGGCAACTCAAAACTTAATGACAGCCCTCATTGCAGTGTACATGTACATTAAACCTATTGTTATAAAAAGAACATGTCTATATTATATATACATGTCCCATATACTTAAGTAACAAGTTGCCTGATAAAATTAATGTGACTGTCCATTTTGTGTTCATTTTTTATCAGCCACGTGATATTTTATGTGGAGCAGCAGATGAAGTGCTAGTGGTGCTAAAAGACGACAAGATGAAGGTAAAAGAATTACCACCTGTTAGCTAGTTGTAATTGTTCGACAGTGTAGAACCATTTAAACACTAGGATTACTCATGAAACTCACCATTGTCATCACCCCTGTGAAGTGTAAGACATTTCAGTAATTTTTAAAATGTGATCTGCTGTAATTGGTTTTCTTATCAAGGAAGTCTTGGGCCTCTTATACAAGGGAATTCTTTGAAGGTCCTTTAACAAAAGCTAAAATGTCTGCCAGGCACTTAAGGTCATTTTGCAGTGCTAAAACAGTTACATGTACATGTAATTAAGATCAAAGTGGTAAAAATGAGCATGTAGTCTCCACCATACAGCTTTTTCTGTCATTAAAGCAGTAGAGAATTTAAACTGTTGTATACTTGTAGATTTGTGTCTGCATGTAGAAATTAGGATTTGCAAAATGTCCAGTGCTCTGATTTTTATAGTAAACGACACTATACACTATAGTCTATGCATGTACAGTGCACGTAAGTTTGATATAACTGTGCCTGGAAATGTAAACGGTGTATTTTCTTGTTGTTAAACTTTTCGTGCAATACTCCTCTCTTTGCTTACCACAGTCACATGCTTGTTACCATGTGTCTGTTAAATGTTGAGAGGAAAACTGACCACACCCTTGGAGGTTATCCTGGCAAATTAATTCAGTAAATTGCTGGGTTGTTATATGGGTGACATTTAACTTTTTCTTCTTCTACACGATACATGTATGTTGCAAATTGTATCAATTGATGTAGTTTAAAATACTAGGTTGAGTTTATTTTTAGGGAAAATCCAATATTATAGGACTCTTACATGTAGAATGTCAATCTAAAAACAGATTTTACAGAAATTTTCTCTGCTAAACAGATGAACTGAAGATCACTTGGATCATGGTTTTCGAAAGGAAGTGTAGAATCATTATCCAGATTAGATTCAGTACTCCAGTTCCTTTGATGCACCATATTGTGAGAGATCTTCGATTAATGTGTTCTAGGCCAAAAGCAAATAATAATTATGGGACCTCTACTTTCGCTTTTGTTTCATCTCAACTTTGGGAAACTATTCCAACAAATATTAAAAGACTGCCGTACACTTCCTTCAGTAATCAATATAAACTATACCTTTTAAACATGCAATCTTCTGAACAACCTGTATATTAGCTTATCTATGATCTGCCATGTTTTTATGCATTTACTGTTCATATATGTATATAATTTCTATTTTTATTGTAACTAATTGATGTGTCATGCTAATTGTTTTGTACGTGTCAGTGACCAAAATGAAAGCTTATGCTACTTCTGTAATCAATATAAACTATACCTTTTAAACATGCAATCTTCTGAACAACCTGTATATTAGCTTATCTATGATCTGCCATGTTTTTATGCATTTACTGTTCATATATGTATATAATTTTTATTTTTATTGTAACTAATTGATGTGTCATGCTAATTGTTTTGTATGTGTCAGTGACCAAAATGAAAGCTTATGCTACTTTGGTCACTGAGCACAATTTTTCTGGATATGTATTGTTTAATTTCTTTATTTTGTATTTCTTGTAATTTCTGTAACTGTTGATAATGTTATATTTTGTAAATAGTGCATAATAATAAAAAATCTGAAAAAATCTGAATAATCAGTAATAAAAGAAATGCAAACGCTTTTGGGTTTTAGGAGTGAATTTTTCCATCTTAGATTTTCTCAAAACAAAATGCAACCTTACATGTAGATGTAAGTGTTTTGTCACCTTCAAGTTTGATAAGCTTGGGTAGCCATTAATCTACCTGGAATTACATTTTATTTCTTGTTGTTTATAAGGACAAAGAGCGCCAGAAGGAGATTATATCTCTACTTGGTCCCACACCTGATGAACGATATGCATTGTTGGTGAACTTGGGAAAGAAAATTACCGACTACTCTGTGGACAGAAGCTTACTAAATGATGGTAAGTATTACTTGAGTCATCAACATGCCTCTGCGCGAGGATCATTAAGAATCTTCAATCTTCCTCTCTTTCTTTTTCTGCTTTCCACTGAGGCCTAAGAATGTCTGTGACATTCTTGTACAGGAGGACATGCAAATGAATTTTAATTCAATTTTTGGACTTTTCTTGATTTTGCATTTTATTAAAGATTTAAACAACAATAAAAAATACTCAACCATTTTACTGGTTATCAGAAGTGGTCTTCCAATACCTGTTGCCTTTATTTTATTGTTTTGTTTTAGCTTTTTTGATTTGATCTACACGTACATGTAGATAGAGCTGATCGTAATGATTAAAATCATTCCATGCTTTACCTGATTCTGAAGGAAGTCAAATGTGGATTATGTGGTTTATGAACATGATCAGTGAGCAGTGATATGCTGACACCATTACATATATCTCAATGCCGTCTTGCACTGGTCATAACAGGTATCTGTTCTGTTGTTTCACACAGATGAAGTGATTGATGAGACATATGGTGTGGCTGTACAGTTTGATGAAGAGGAAGAAGAGGTATATAAAGTGTTGTGTTTATGTTGATGTTCTGTAACATCAAGTGAGTATTTCCTACTCCACCTAGATGGGATGCAACTCTGTACTCCATTAAGGGATCCCAAGCATTGCATTTGCCATACTTATTCATGTACCTTGGTGGAGAGAGGTACGATTGGAGTGTCTTGCTCAAGATCACAACAAAGTGATCCGTACAAACCAGGACTCGATCCAGAATGTTCCATCAGGTCACTGGCCCCTCACATTGTTTTAAGGACAGTACTTTTCTTTCCTACATTTTACATGCATAGTTGCTAAACCTGAAACTAACAGAGCAATAGTTTTCAACTGATACAATTTTGGCCACATACATTCAGGGCTGTCATTAAGTTTTGAGTCATCCTACAGCAAAGTTGTTACTTTGTGGGTAAATTCTATGAACAATGAGCAATGTCTTCCATTTGCATGAAGGAAGACTCTGCCCTGTACAGTGTAGCTTGCTAAGTTATCCCGTTTTTTGGCTTTCTGTGTTTCTCTTGAGTTTTTCCACTCTTTAAAAGTAAGCTGATGTTGTAAGTACTCCTGTGTTTGCTTACCACAGTCACATGTTTATTATTATGCATCTGTTTAATGGAAGATCACATTAGGCATGTGGATGCACCTTATAATTACCTGGATTGGTTTTGTAAGGAGAAATTACTGTACCTTGTATTTAGACTATTTTATTATCATTTTGCAGGAGGATAAAGACTTCGATGAAGTCCGTGATGAAGAATCGAGTGATGAGGAGGGTGTGGAGGCTGACACAACCATGACTCTACAGGGAGGGGTGAGGCAGTCTGTCTTTGTCTCTTGTTCTTTTGTTTTTGTTTACCCACTCCTGTCCCTCCCCCCCTGTAAGGGCTGAAATTGAACTGAAAAGTTGCTTGATTGCTTAATGTATAAAGTGCCAAAAATGCATGCAGACAGGGCAGGAAGAAACTGATTGTCCTGGGCAAGTAAATTGTGCTCTTGGGCAAGTGAAAGTGATAAGCCATGAACGTTGTGTACCTATTTGGCAGGCAATATTTTAGTGAGGCAACTTAAAACTGAAATGTACTGGCCCACCAGGCAATTAGAGTTCACCTGCTTTTTCCCTGGCAGCAGAAAATCATATAGTAACCAAGTGACGGTATCATTATTTTTTATGAGGATTTTGATTACACTATTTTTTTTTCTATTTTGAATAGTTGGAAGATGAAAGAGCGCAGAGAACAGGAGATAATCTTCACCCTCGAGACATTGATGCCTTTTGGTTACAGCGAGAACTAAACAAATATTATGCAGATGCTGAGGCCTCAAGATTAAAAGCTGAAGAAGTGTTGGAGATCCTTAAGAGTGCTAAAGACGATCGAGAACTCGAGAACAAAATGATGCTACTTCTGGGACACGATAAATTCTCCTTTATTAGGCTGTTGCGAAAAAACAAGAGCATGGTGCTGTATTGTACATTACTTGCAACGGCACAGAGTGCCAAAGAAAAGAAAGAAATTGAAGAGAAAATGAGTTCTGATCCAGATTTAGCCTCTATTCTGCATGCGCTGACAGAGACAGAACAAGAAGATTTAATTCAGGTCAGAAGAGTTTAATAATGAACATCCTTGTATAATTGTGATCACTGATTTCATAATGATCAAGGCATTGTCAGTAGATGATATCATGCTGAATCTTCATGGATTTACTACAAAGCCTCTAAACGTCAAAATTAAATGTCATTGTTAGATAATAATTTACTTGGCCTGGTCTTATGTTTGCTTCTTGTGCTTGAAGGAGGAAAGAGCACGGAAAGCAGCCAATAGGAAAGCAAGGATTGCAGCAGACTTAGATGCTATTGAGTCTGACCAGGTATTGCAAATTATTTAGTCATTTAGTGATATAATTATAAACTACTCTACATGTAATTCAGCCCGTTGCAATGGGCTCCTGATAGAGGGAAACACAATGCAAGTGTAGCATGGTGCAGTGAGTTCACAATCTCTGCTTTTCTATCAATTCTGTTTGCCGAGTGTGAACAAGCACTGTAGCATGTTAAACAAGCAGGATCAATTTCCATTTTTGTCTTCCTTGTAGACTCGAGGTAGCCGGAGGATATTAGATCTTGAGGATCTTACATTCAAAGATGGCAGCCATCTTATGGCCAACAAGAGATGTCAGCTACCTGATGGCTCATTCCGAAAGCAAAGAAAAGGTTACGAAGAGGTTCATGTACCTGCGCTAAAACCAAAACCTTATGAAACAGGGGAGGTATGTCACAACTGCAAAACATGTTTATATTTATAAAGTGTTAGTTTGACTGAATCCTTGATGGTAAATGCTGGAACTCACAATCTGAATTATTTTCCTATTACCCACACCTACCGAACCTTTCATCAACGTTTACATGTAAGGTTTGAAGTTGAAAACTTTATAGTGTATCAGTTTACCTTGCCATTAATAATTGATAATTATGACGGAAAGCAGTTGACCCTGGGAATAAATTGCAACCATTGGATCAGTTTTAAGATGGTAATTCACATGTCATTTGATGGCCTGTATACTCTATCAGTGCAAAAACCCCACACTTTGGCACAGTGTAAGTAATATGCATGTACATGTTTTCACAGGAGAGGGTCCCCATTACCAGCTTACCCAAGTATGCTCAACCAGCATTTGAAGGATATGAGACCCTGAACAGAATCCAGAGTCGACTTAGCAACACTGCACTTAACACAGATGAGAATCTGTTACTATGTGCACCAACTGGGGCTGGTAAAACCAATGTTGCATTGTTGACCATCTTAAGAGAAGTTGGCAAACACATAAACCTTGATGGAACCATCAACTTGGAGGAATTTAAAGCTATCTATGTGGCACCCATGAAATCTCTTGTACAGGAAATGGTGGCCAATTTCACCAAGGTAAGGCGAATCTGACAACTATGCAGTCAATCAGTAAGTGATCTTGTGTGCATGTAGCAAGATATCACTCTTCTGTGACAAGGTGCATGCAGTGTACCATTGTCCACCCTAGCTTGCAATGCCCCATACATGTATGCAAAGGAGTGGTGTAGATGACACAATCAAGCAAGATCAAGCAGTCTGAGCTCTACCTGTAGTCCTGGTGGTGGTCATTTAGTATATTGTGTTCTTAAGTACACTTTACTCTCACAGTGCCTTTTTCCACTTACAGTACCGCTCAGAAATAAGCGAACCAAAACATACGCGAAATACGCGAATGCTCATACGCGTATACGCTTATGGCCATGCGCGTATACGCGTATGCGCATACGCGTATACAAAGTACACGCGTATGCTCATTAGTATTTATGAGCTAGCTTATTGTTGCTTTCTTTGTAATACTGTAGTTGTTGAATGTTGTTTCAATGGCCCGGTAATACTGGGATTATATGGGCTGACTAAATCGCCACGTGCCAAATACGGTAGCACTAGCCACAGTTTCACAAAATTTTTTATATAGAATGCGCTCTGTAGCGTTACAATAATTTTAAATTGTTGCACAACGTATCCGGAAAAACTTGTAGTCGGGTTTCCATCAGAAAATTGTTACCGTTCGTTTTAATCATTGACTTCATCTTGCTCCAAACAGAACCATTTCACATCTTGTCGTGACGCTTCGAAAAACGGCAGAGACAAAAACAATTAGCCGTCGCCTGTCGACAAGATTCAGGGCAGTAAATTTTCACGGTGCATCCTAAATACTTCGATAAAACATTGTTTTGCAGATGGAGATCGTTTCATTGTTAAAATCACCGATTTATGCTAAACAGAACCAGAGACGCCATCAAAATTTTCACTACACTTCTTGCCGCGAGACCCTTCAGTCGACAAATAAGCAAGCGACCGGCGCGTACAAAAGATAAAAGTCTTGGAAAGTTTCTATTGCAAAAACCTTAATACCTGTTCGCGGCACATCATAAAAACTTCAATGAAACATCGTTTCTGCAGATAGAGATCATTTCACCGTTTAAATCGCCGATTTATGACGAATAGAACCGGAAATATCATCATTTTCACTACTTGCCGTGATGCTTTAATAAAATCGATAGACAATTAGCAAGCGGCTCGCCGACGCGTGCTGAAAGATGAAAACTTTATATTGCAAAAAAGTCAACACCTGTTCGCGGCACATCATAAAAACTTCAATGAAACATAGTTTCTGCGGATAGAGATCATTTTACCGTTTAAATCGCCGATTTATGCCGAATAGAACCGGAGATATCTTTATTTTCAGTACTTGCCGCGATGCTTAAATCGATAGACAATTAGCAAGCGACTCACCGACACGTACCGAAAGCAAAAACCTTTATCGTGCAAAATTAAATAGTTATTTAGTTATTTGTGTTTACCGTGAATGAAAACTTTAGTCAATTTGCCTCACAATACTTAGTGATACTCTTGTTAAAGCTACGAACTTAGATGTGAAAGCAACGCTTTTTAAACTGAAAGAAAGTAACAAGTTGTTTACAAACGCGCGCTATATTTAACCGGAATAGTAGCCGGCGAAATGTGTCGCGAACGTGTTCCACGAATGAACCATTTCTTTTTGAACCAAAACTCCCTGGGGTGGGAGAAAGCTTATTGTTCAGACAACATTTCGCTTGGATATATTGCTCGCTCTTAAAGCAACAAAAAGATCGTGCCGCGGCTTTTCCGCTGTGACACTATTTACACGGCATTGCTGGACTTTATCGGAGTGTCTCCCGTGAACTTCGCGGTAAAAGGAAATGTATGCTTAGCAGATGAGTATTCTGCAATTTAGCCGCAGATGATATTGTTTTCCTAAACAGGGAGAAAACCAAGCAGTCGTTGCAAGTAGGCAGCGATAATTACTCGACCGGTGGCTAATTGGTAAATCTTCAAAGCGAACTAGATTGGAAATACGATAGCTTCATTGAAGATTTTTTACAATATGCAAATGTAGCTGTAATCGAACGGCTCTCGCTTTTTGAGTTTCCCTAACAAAGCTAGTTATTGTTTTGTCCAACAATACTTCACAAAAGAAACAGTTAGAGGTGAATAACAAAGAAATACCTATACGCGTATGGTCATACGCGTATACGCGTATGGTCATACGCGTATACGCGTATGGTTATACGCGTATACGCGTATTGCAATACGCGTATGCGCGTATAGACTGCGTATGCGAAGTTCGCTTATTTCTGAGCGGTACTGTAGTTGTTTAAATGGGTTCTGGTGAACATAGCGCTGGGAGTAACCTGTACCCCCCCCCCCGGGGGGGGGGCCCCCGCCTAGAAATACTCCTAGTCACTTCATGCTTCAGAAACCAGGATAACCTCTGGCCTGATGGGACACTTGGTTTGTATGCAGACTTAACCCTACATGTACATATAGATCCAAGCCATTTGTGTCAAAACTACATGTAAAACTATTTCTTTTCTTTTCTCTACAGAGGCTCAGCACATATGGTGTTACAGTCTCAGAATTAACAGGAGACCACAATCTTAATAAAGAACAGATTAACAGCACCCAAGTCATCGTCTGTACCCCTGAGAAATGGGACATCATCACACGTAAAGGAGGAGAGAGGACTTTCACTCAACTTGTCCGTCTGATTATCATTGATGAAATCCATCTTCTTCATGATGACCGAGGGCCAGTGTTAGAGTCGCTTGTTGCCCGTACCATTCGGCAGATTGAGACCACGCAAGAGCTGGTACGGCTGGTTGGGTTGAGTGCTACCTTACCAAATTATGAAGATGTGGCAACGTTTATGCGCGTGAATCCTGCAAAGGGTCTGTTCTTCTTTGATAACAGTTTTAGGCCAGTTCCGTTGGAGCAGCAGTATATTGGTATCACAGAGAAGAAACCAATGAAGAGATTGCAGGTTTGTCAGCATTCCCACATGTAAAAGATCAATTCTCATTACTGCTCACTAGTTGCATCTTCTAATCTTGGTTTTGAGAATTTGACCTCCCTAATATTTTGATGTCAGGAGGTGGGAGTGCAAGAGGACTTTCTGTACAATCCTCTTACTGTAGATTATTAAGAATCCAAAGTGTCAAATTCCTGGATATAAACCACAAGTATTCAGGGTCAAGTGTTTGGAACATAAAATATTCAAACGCCAACTGTTGATAGCCCAGATACAAACTCTGCTATCCAAAGCTGTCTGAAGACAATTTACTTTTAAATCTAATCCGGCAAGTGTTATATAGCTCAGTGTTGTGATGCTGTTTTCATGCAGGTTTATCTTTAATTACAGAACTAATTTTGCTATTTCAGGTGATGAATGACATAGTGTATGAAAAAGTCATTGAACATGCCGGAAAAAACCAAGTGCTTATATTTGTACACTCAAGAAAAGAGACCAGCAAAACAGCACGAGCCATCAGAGACCTGTGTCTTGAGAGAGACACTTTGGGACATTTCTTGAGGGAAGACTCGGCAAGTACTGAAGTGCTTAGGTAAGGACATGCATGGTGTCGGGTTTTGTTAAAAAGGATTTGTTGACTTTTGTAAGAACTGAGTACTGTACATGTATATAAAATTTTGGGTGCACTACAGAGCTCGAAAAATTACAGATACATTGGTCTTTGTTTTGCAAGTTTATGGACGTGTTCTTTTAATTTCTATTTTGGCCAGAGGTATTGAAAATTCTGTGTGACGATAATTATGTAATTTGCACACACAAAGACACTGTAATGTGGTGACTCAGTCAAAAAGCAATAAGTATACCTAAGCTCTGTAAAGCTCAGTCAACAATTTTTCAGAGATTAACTCTGATATTCCCTTGACCTGGGAAGAATTAATTTTACATGTAGCATGTAGTGAGAGACGAACATTTTACTCTGGACCAGTTACATTTTATGCACATGGCCTTTGTGTTCAACCTGTCTACTCTGTCACACTTCCAAACTTTGTTAACAGTGTTTTATCCTCTTCATTCAGAACTGAAGCTGAGCAAGCTGTGAACCTGGAGTTGAAGGATCTGCTCCCTTACGGTTTTGCCATTCATCATGCAGGCATGACCAGAGTTGATAGAACCCTGGTGGAGGATCTCTTTGCTGACCGGCACATCCAAGTGTTGGTTTCCACGGCAACATTAGCCTGGGGTGTGAACTTGCCTGCGCACACTGTGATCATCAAGGGTACTCAGGTTAGTATTCTGTTCACTTTACTCATGTGATTGTTAAATGTTTTTAAGTATTTGATTACAAGTCAAATAGAAATCAAATAATTCAAAATGTGCAAAAAAGAAATTGCTTTTAGCAATGTTTTCTTAAAGAGCAGCTGTTTTTCATAAGCAAGCAAAAAAAAAAAAAGAAAAAAAACATTCCAGCCTCAAGTTGTGTAAACCAGATGGGAAAAATCATCCCCATAGCTGGTCAGTTTGCCTGGCAACCAGCTCTTAATGAAACATACAAGTATGTGTTAAGCAAGGTACCTGTAGTGGATGTTGTTAGGTTTTGTAAGTTAACTTGCTTTATGAAACTGTAATGAATTGTGCTTTTGTTACAGCAATTCATAAAAGCAAATGGCAAATGACTTAAAACAAAACAGTTGAATTTTGGTATTTTCCATCATCAGTCATCTGGTTTAACAAGTTAATTTGGTTTTATCAACTGAGTGTTAGGCTAACGGTCAAAAGGTCAGCTTCCAAATCTCTTTACAGTGGCCAATTCACAATATCAACACAGTTGATAAAACGAAATTATATTGTAATACTCCCACCAACGCAGCAGCACAGTTTCTTTAGAAACTTACCCCCTTTAAAGTACTGGTTTAACAAGTATTGTTTTTAATATCAGATCTACAATCCCGAGAAGGGACGCTGGGTGGAGCTTGGTGCATTGGATGTGATGCAGATGTTGGGACGTGCTGGTCGGCCGCAATACGATACCAAGGGGGAGGGCATATTGATTACCAGCCATAGTGAACTCCAGTATTACCTCTCACTGATGAACCAGCAGGTGAAATACAGCTGTAGTACTTAGTTTGTTATCAACATGCTAAGAGCTTGAAGGAAGATGGGCAAAACAGGAGTTTGATTAGTAATTTAGACCTGGAAAATGTGTGGAAAACGTAGTATGAAAATGTCAAATGTGGTTTAATCAAACCCACTACTTTGAGACTGTGCGAAGTGTTGTGGTACATTTTAACAGTGCGTCTTCAAAGATACAACTATGCCATACAAAATATTATATTGTGACAGTCCCTATTAATTTGATTAATTTAATTAACAATGTACATCTCTACTTAACTGCAATTTGCCAGTAAATGTAATTAATTCAAAGTGTAGTTGCTGCATTGCATCTGTCAATTATTATTGTATGTGGTCTTAATTGTTGAACCTGATTTACTTTCCTGTAGCTGCCCATTGAAAGCCAGTTTATCGGCAAACTGGCAGACAATCTGAATGCTGAAATTGTGCTCGGAACTGTGCAGAATGCAAAGGAGGCTGTGCATTGGTTAGGTAAGGGTTGTGATCTAAAGGTTGATCAAGTTAGGAATTCCTCTTAGTCTGTGATTTCATTTTAAGTGCAGAGTGCACTATTGGAATAGTTTGGGGATTGATGGTACCAAAGCACTATGACAATAAAGGCCGAGACACGATGCAACAAATCATGACAACACTTCACGGCAACAAGTCGCCTCGTCTGCACTGCTGCTGCGACAAGTTACTTGTGCTTATTTTGTCGCTGCGATATGTTGCACAAATTCAAACCAGTTTGAATTTGTGCGACAGATCACAGTGACAAAATTCTGTTGCAGTGACAATGATTTTTACATGTCACACGAGGCGATTTGTTGCAGCAACCTGTCGCGGCGACGTGTCGCAGCAATTTGTCGCATCATGTGTCTCTGCCTTAAGGCAATAAGGTGTAAACTTTGATGTTTGCATGGGATACACACTCTTGTCTTAATGGGTGATATCAGTTATATTTGAGGTAATATCAGTTCTCCCTTTTAGTGCAAAGAACACTTTTGTGACAGCGCATCTTTAGGAATCACCCTATCTCGTTTCAAAAATGTTGTGTGCTGTTTTTGAACTATTCCGTGTTTACTAAGCTTTAAAGAGGGAAACAAATGGATCTCCTCAGCCGCTTGTTTATTTTCTCCCCTATGAAGGAGAACAAGAAGTTCTCAAGTGTATTCACCCAAAACATTTCTGAGTCACAGCATTATAATTGGCAATGTCGTGACAAAAGCCTCGGGACAAAAGAAACTTTCAAATATTGCTGCAGACACTGTGGCACTTTGGAAACCACAAGTTAATTTAGTTAGTCTTTGAAGGAATTTACTCACCGATGTAGGATATAATATCGGAGAAAACAAGGGTATAATGTGACAAACTTTGTGAGGAAAACAAAAGTATCCAGTTACAAATGTTGGCGTTGAAAAAATAAAATTATCATGTTTGCTAGTTCAACATATTGATGAATTTAAAATGGACGAAGACCAAGAGATTAACGTAAAACACCACGATAAAATTTAAAACCGTCTTGACAAACAGTAATTGTAAGTTATTTTTGGGTCTTAAATACAGGCAGAAGATGACTCAAAACGTACTGACAGTCCTGCATAACACTCTGCACTATTGTAGTTGATGTTTTTTCTACACTAGACGTTCACAACTTAATATACATGTAAATCCTTTTCACAGACACTTTGAAAACGCAGTGAAGTGGCCACTGGTTTTCTAACAAGTGCACCAACACTGCCAGGCCTATCACTATCTACTAACAATTAGATTACGAGCTCAAGATTTCTATTGCATGATAGAGTGTGTAGTTGACAAGGATGCACTTGCGAAAATCGAGAATGAATAATCTAGTTGTTTAGTGTAAATCTACTAGTCATTCAAAACTTTATCTAAATCCTTCAGAGACACTTCAAAAACACCAAGAAGGATCCATTGTCTTGCTAACAAGGGCACACTGCTACCCTACTCACGATCTATCACAGAATAGATAGTGAGTAGGGTGGCCAATCAGAGAACGGCATTTGTGATAGAACCCTAGTAGGTTTATACTAAAGCAGAATAAATAGTGAGTAGCCTAGCCAATCAGAGCATGGCACTCGTGATAGAACACTAGTAGATTGATACTCATGGCATTTATGGTTATGATCTTTTTTGTGTTTATTGGAAATCAGCGGCAGTGTTAGCAAGCCTCTTGCTTTATCTAGTCGCCTTGGATTGTAACAGACTTTAGTGACAGTGTTACCTTCACTTGCTGATCAGGCTGCATGTGAGAGAGATCAAGTAGTAACGTTATGTTTATTTTCCTGGTTCAGGTTATACCTACCTTTATATCAGAATGCTGAGA
This sequence comes from Catalaphyllia jardinei, assembly GCA_022496165.2. NCBI lineage: Eukaryota > Metazoa > Cnidaria > Anthozoa > Scleractinia > Caryophylliidae > Catalaphyllia > Catalaphyllia jardinei. The sequence goes on along the minus strand of CM042747.1, from coordinate 43,606,349 downwards.
AATCCTTCCCTGTATGGCATTACCCATGACGAGATTGAAAAAGACCCTCTTCTTGAACAGGTATGGAAATGATTAATCCAATGGATAGATATCATTAAAATGGCTTTTGAGTGACTTAACTTTGTACAGAACAGAGTGAGCTCCTTTGAGGTTATCAGATTTCTTGTCCCCAGAGACTGTGGAATCATGCCCCTGGCCAGAGCATGCTCAGAGTATTTGTTTCATATTCTCATCAGACTTGAAGGGAAGTTGTGAATTGAGGGCTTCTGGTGTTGAACCCACCTGGAGGTCAAACATGTACATGTACATGTAATTATTCATGTTGCTGACCTCAAGAATTGCATCCTCTCGGAACATAAATGGATCACTAGAGACTAAATCATATAAAACACTATTTATATGTACAGCTGTATATTAAGTTAAATACAGTAATAGTGTTATAGTATTCCCACAGTATTTATAATGGCAAATAAATGTTGTTGTTACCCTGTCTTGTGCAGTTCATATAATATCCTTTGACCGCAAGCTCTTAAACCTAGACTGTCCATGAGTGTAAGTGTATTACTTTACTTAAAGACAGAGTTTAGAATTATTTACAAACTTTAAACACATCTTATGCTTTTGTTTATTTAGCGAAGAGCAGATCTGATTCATTCAGCAGCCACACAGCTGGACAAAAACAACCTGGTGAAATATGACAAGAAGTCTGGAAACTTCCAGGTTAGTAACAACACTTGTTTGTTAATTTATCATTAATAACAATAACTACCAGCTTTTGTTTTGTTTTCAGTTGTTATTTACTAGTTTGTATTCCATGGTGACTGTTGTCTTATGTTTTAGGTTACGGAGCTAGGACGCATTGCCAGTCATTACTACTGCACACAGGAAACCATAGCAACCTACAACAGTCTGTTGAAACCCACGCTCAGTGAGATTGAGTTGTTTAGAGTTTTCTCACTGTCATCAGAGTTCAAATACATCACCGTCAGAGAGGTAGAGAACATAAATTAGAACTTACAATTTACAGTATTTCTTTCAAAGGTTCCAAGGCGAATGGAGGGAAAATTATGCTAAAAAAATGTAATGTTGGTGGCAAGCCTAATATTTGAAACTTTTTGCTAATTTGATGAATCCGTTTTGATGTTCTGGGAATACTCTAAGGAGAAGCTACATGTACTGTAAATGTCAATTAAATTGAATGGTTTTAAAATGTAAAATATTGGCATTGCCTCCGAAAACGATCATTGACAGCCATGTTCTTGTGTTTTTGTTTCTTTTTTTCACACAAGGAAGAGAAGCTGGAACTCAGCAAGCTGTTGGAACGTGTTCCAATTCCTGTCAAAGAGAGTATTGAAGAACCAAGTGCAAAGGTAAAATCTCATATTTGCTAGGCGCTCAAGCATTTGCATCAGGGTTCCAGATATGTTTTCAAGGCTGGGTGTCAATAATGAATTCCAACGGGTCAATTCCCACTATTTCCACCAAATCATTATTAATTTTCTATCAGTTTGTTTGGTCATGTAGGTGACCTTGTCTGGTTTTTGACCTGAGACCCCTCGCTTATCTGGAACACTGGTTTGGTATGAGTTTGACAGAGGTTTTGCAACTGAAATTTAACATGAATTCGCATGTTTGGCCCTGAAGTTTTCTTGGAAGTTCATAGCTTTTAGAATTGCCTACAGTCTTATTTTGTTCTGAATGTTCTACAACTGTCTTCTCTGGTGAGCAAGTTAAGGACTTACATGTAGCTAGCTGTTTGCATGAGGTTGGTAAAGATACATAAACTGCTGTAGCCAATTTGGAAAACTGGCGTTTAGAACATTATGTCAAAATGCACTTTGAAGTAAGAATTCCATCCTCTATGCCCTGTTTTGTGAGGTTATGGATACACGAATTTTGTGCAAGTGAAGTATGATCCTCGCAGTAAATTTTCCAATTTAAGCAATTGGAAAGAAGAAGCCTGAAAAAAATCAGGGCTTCAACGGGATTCGAACCCATGACCTCCGCGATACCAAACAACCGCGATACCAAACAACAAAACTGTATACAGTCAATTTGGCAGGGTAATTGCCAAGCTACTCTCTGTAGGAAAAAGAGAGCAGCTGTACATTTTACCACAATATCATGCAAGCCTTGCAGACCCCTTACACAGCCCATAAAGCTCGCATAAAGGAAAGCCATATTTTTGCTTATTTGTCTCAGTCCTAACGACACAGTGTATGCTCGGTTTGAACAGGTTCATTTTTCATGTGTTCAGAATTATGAGTAAATGTGACAATGGTGATCACTTTTTTCCAACGAAGAATCACAATGATATCGTGAATTGAGTAGTGTGGGAACCCAAAGTGTCAAATTCCTGGATGCCACTCTATGGTTTGCAGGGTCGAGTCTTTGGAACACTAACTTTCAGGTAATGAATTATTGGCACATGAGAATTACTCTCACTGCCCTTACGTTATCTGAAGACATAACTAGTCTACACAAGGCTCGATTTAACAGCCACGCATTGTGTGTTGATTGGTAGATCACAAGGCTCTATTGCGGTTATTAATGTTCTTTTTGTGTGTTAGGTGAATGTGTTATTACAAGCCTACATTTCCCATTTGAAGCTGGAAGGCTTTGCTTTAATGTCTGATATGGTATATGTCACTCAGGTAAGCCATTAATGATAAGTTCTCTAGTAAACGATAATTTATCCATGTCTCTAACCGGTTAAGGACGTACAGGTTTTGTAGAGTTGTGTGAGTTGAGACTGAATACTCCAAGCTTTTCTCATTCTTTACCAAACTCTTATGCAGACGAGAGAAAGAGCCAAGACTGCTTTGTTTCCAGTTGAAGCAATAATTGTGTTCGTTATCCTGCGGTAAACGTTTGATAGTCAGCCTTGAACTATCAGACAAAGCTTTTTAAGGAACGACTCAGTTATGGGTGGAGGTGGGGAATTCTACTGCCCATTTTCAGTTTTCCTGTGCATGATCATAAGGAGCAGAATTAGATTTCCCAGAGTTCTTACCTCCTGTCTTTCTTCACAGTCTTCTGGTCGACTGATGAGAGCCATCTTCGAGATTGTGTTGAACCGTGGTTGGGCCCAACTGGCTGACAAGAGTTTGAACCTCTGCAAAATGATTGACAAGAGAATGTAAGTGAATTGTGTTGCGCGACTATTGGATTCCGTGTTTTTGCTTTAATATAATGATAATTTGCTCACGTGGACAGTTTAAATTCGCCTGATGGCGTAGTCTAAAGGTATTCCCTTGCAATTTAGCTAAATGTTGCAGCGAGAAAGAATGCTATGACGTGACACGGTTGATTGAGGTTTAACAACGTTATTGGCTAACTTGACACTCAGCAAAATTGAACATGTGTATTTCAACTGGTTGTACGAGATGATGTGATACTTTTCTTAGTAGTAGGTCTGAATGCGAGCCAAGTGGCCCATCAGGTCGGAGCTTATGTAGTTATTTAGTATGGAGTTTCTGTAGCATGGAGCAACCAGGAGTATTTCTACTCCCCCCTGGATGGGATGCTAGTCCATTGCAAGGTTACCTTCTGAGCATTTATATTTTACAGTAAGTCCGCCGGTACCCATTTATACACCAGGGTAGAGAGAGGCACTGTGAGAGTGTCTTGCGCAATAACACAACGCGATGTCCCGTGGTAAGGTTCGAACCTGGACTGCTCGATCCGATGACGAGTGCACTAACCATGAGGACATAGTGCTTCCCATTTTCCTGAGTAGCAATTAAACCTAAATGTTCAAATGAAGAATTTTAACATTGTCTTGAAATTCAAGGTGGCTTTCAATGAGTCCATTACGGCAGTTTAAGAAAATTCCTATGGAAGTCATCAAGAGAATCGAGAAGAAAGAATTCCCTTGGGAGCGTTACTATGACCTGGGACCCGCCGAGATTGGGGAGTTGGTGCACATGCCCAAAATGGGGAAAACGCTGTACAAGTTTGTACATCAGTTGCCAAAGATGGAACTGGCGACGCACATTCAGCCAATTACAAGGTAGAGTTCAGTGTGAAAGAATATCCTTTTGTGAGGGTTTTTGTGTTTAATAGAGCTCTTTAACCGGATTCAAGGAGTTTCACTTCACGAATACGCAATTTCTTTGGGAGAATTGTTGTAATGCTGTACTTTTAGGAATTTTTTTTGACAAATCGTTATATTGCAAATGGATTTGCTCGCGTAGTATTCGGGGTTTGAGGAAATAACGGATTTAAGTTTACTTTGTGAGTAATAATAAAAAGTAAAGAAATGTATTTAACACTTGTGCTAATTGGGGTCGCTGTAAATAAATAACCAAATATTGCAAACAGAACATCTACATCTACATTTATTAATTGACAACGCTTTCGCATCAAGTCAATATAAATAAAAATAATAATAATAATAAAAACATGAACTATCAAGAATCCCAACTGGTGGGAGGCTGACCAGTTGGTTATTCACACAACGCTGTCGTGGAGATGAACTCGAGACTACCGAGAACAAATCCAGATAGAGTATCGAGCAGGTTTTTAACGAGGGACCTCCAGATTTCAATCCAGCGCCCAAATCACTCGGCCGCACCAACTGAGTATGTTGGAGAAGTTTGAACCAAGTGTTGATCTAGCTGCATGGAAATCGTCTATTTTTAATATTACAAATCTAAAAGTGTAGGTAACCAGTGGTTGTCTGTCCCCTTCTGAATTACCTGAAATGTCGCCTCTCTAGATCCACATTAAGCGTGGAACTTGTGATCACCCCGGACTTTCAGTGGGACGAGAAGATTCATGGAAACTCAGAGGCAATGTGGATTTTTGTGGAAGATGTTGACAGTGAAATCATCTTGCACCACGAGTACTTTTTGCTGAAGAGCAAGTTCGCCTCTGATGAACATACACTGAAGTTCTTTGTGCCTGTATTCGAGCCGCTGCCACCTCAGTATTTCATCAGGATTGTGTCTGATAAGTGGCTTGGTGAGTGAGGTCAACAAACATGCTCTCATTACTGGTCTCTTGTCACTTCTTATAGAACTAGTGAGGAGAATTGGGCTACTGATATGTACCATGCTTATCACTTGAGACAATTTTCTTTTGAGGTTCAATGGCAACTTTTGGAGATTTTTTCCACGATTTATGCCGAAGAACTTTTCAATCGCCATGTCACGGTTTCGTATCTTGAAAAGTTAATCCTAAATTTTTCAGGTTTGTTGTTTGTAATCCGTGTTAATCTTCTCCATCGTTGACCATCCGTGTCCTTTTATGGTTTATCATAATCTTTTTTGTGTTTCTCTCTAAGTAAACCATTATTTTCAGGTTTCCTTCATTTAAAGGTAATTTTATACGTGTCCGAGTTTCTACAACAAAGATTGGTTCTTTTTGCTAGAGTAGTACAGTAAAGTTGTCGTTTGTTGTTTTTCCAGGTTCTGAAACTCAGTTGCCAGTTTCCTTTCGTCATTTGATCCTGCCAGAAAAGAACCCACCTCCAACTGAACTGCTTGATCTTCAGCCTTTGCCAGTGTCTGCTCTTAGAAATCCGGCGTTTGAGAGTTTGTACAAAGACAAGTTCCCGTACTTTAACCCCATACAGACTCAAGGTGAGCGGAGCAAGCGACACTCTGCTACTTGCGTTTCTTAGGCCTAGACTTGAACCATCAGATTATTGATGCAACCAGTGATTTAAAACATACTTTTCATCCTGAATTCAACCATGTTGACATTAGGACGGCATGAGGTTGCGTATTTATTGATTACGTAGTTATTTACAGATTTGCCAGGAGGCAGGTAGAAAGACAAAAGAACCTACGAGGCCTAATTACCTACAGTTGTAACCCATCCCATCACATGTTTTAGACAAGTGTAGATATAAAATGCGACAGGTCGCCCAGTTTTCCCCATATCAAACAGATCCTTCAAAAGGGAAATAATAAATTTATTAATTACACAAATCAGGGATAAAAATAAGACATTTTTCAACTTGAAGAGTGCAGTGCTCTATCGTTGTTTTCCGTAGCTTTGCTTTCTTCTTGGACTATTGAGGAGTCAAGGACAAGAAAGGGAGTTACTGCAGTTTTAACCCTACGCAATAGTGTTTAGATTTAAATATTTTGATAGCTTAGATTTCAATTCAGCAAACGGTTTAGATTTCTAGCCAACATTACGGCCTGTAAACGGCATTCTGTTTTCTCCATCAGTTTTTAACACCATGTACAACTCAGATGAAAATGTTCTTATTGGCGCTCCCACTGGCAGTGGAAAAACCATCTGTGCCGAGTTTGCTGTCCTGCGGCTTCTTCAACAAATACCAGAGTGTAGATGTGTATTCGTCACACCACTGCAGTCTCTGGCCGATCAGGTGGGGACTGTTCAATGAACCTGTTGGCAAGGAAATAAGCAAGTCTTAGATTTACCTCTGCGTTTTTGTGAGCTCTGTTATTGGCGCAAAAATCAGTTAGAGAAGTGA
>CM042747.1:43592398-43597398 GCA_022496165.2 Catalaphyllia jardinei | reverse complement strand
GAGATACATCTCGTCACAAATTGAGCGTAACATCAGGATTGTGGCGCTCAGTTCATCCCTGGCAAATGCTAAGGTTTGTGGATCTGACGGTTAAGGAAAACGGCGAACGCTACAAAATTTGAACAGTTTCGTCTGCCTATAGCCGTTTGTACACTTAAGTGATAATAAGTTTTTTTGTAATACTGTAAACAGGAGGTTTATTCGTAATATCTTGGATTGAGTAGACGACATCGTGAGTATTCCCTCGTGTCGTGTCTTATGTTTACGGTCACGTTTGCCGGACTATGCGAAAGGGGCACCACTCAAAGTCTCTGTAGTGTGAGTGAAGGAGTAGAGAAGAAAAATAAACAGAGGCAATCTGATTAAACGTTATTGTTAAACTCTGCAATGCCTTTTATATGTACTCTGGATATTATTAACGTACTGTTGTCTTGAGAATTGATATTTTGTGTTTGGTATTGATAAGTTTACATATTGTCTTATCCCAGGATGTTTCTCAGTGGCTTGGTGTTGGCCCAACTGGCTTGTTCAATTTTCATCCTAATGTAAGACCTGTGCCGCTTGAACTGCACATACAGGTAAGTACACTGTAAACTTGAAAAGTTTCTTAGGCTCCGTCCACGCTACGAGGGAGGCATTTAAAGGAGCACCGCATTTTGACGATCGACAAAATTACCTTTAAATCTAAGGAAACCTGAAAATAATACTTTACAAAGATGGAAAAACACCAAAGAGATAATATTAAACCATAAAGGAACAAGGATGGCTAAGGATGGAGAAGATTGACACGGATTACAAACAACGAAATTGAAGAATTTAGGCGAAACTTTTCAAACCGTTGAACCCTGACTGTGCTCCGTTAAAAACGCAACAGTCATCGGTCATGCAAGTGAAGAATGATCATCGCAGTAAATTTTCCAATTGGAAAATTAACTGCGATGATCATTCTTCACTTGCATCTGTAACCGCAGTTCACATATGAAATATTCCATCTATGCTCCACATCATTTGACTCCTTACGGGAGATATGAACTCAATAAATAGACCCTTCTCCAAAATGGCGGCCGAGAATTCAAATAAGTTAAAATTAGCTAAAATTGAAAACGCATACTAGCGCTAGAAAGAACACCTTTACTTCAGTAACCCTACAAGGTTTCAGCATTTCAAGTCTCATGTCAGTTTAGAAAATGTAGGTTGAAAATCCAGAAATTTACAGACGTTTGTATGACTGGAGGTATGCATTATACCCCCAGTCACACAAACGCCTGTAAATGTTTCAATTTTCAACTAACATTTTCTCAGCTGATATTACACCTGAAGTGCTGAAACTTTGCAGGGTTACTAAAGTAAAGGTGCTCTTTCGAGTGCTGGTATACGTTTTTAATTTTGACCTATTTGAATTTTCAGCCGCCATTTTGGAGAAGGGTCTATTGACCTTGCTCCCAATGTGTGGCTTCATAGCTCAGTTGGTAGAGCATCGCACCGGTATCGCCGAGGTCATGGGTTCGAATCCCGTTGAAGCCCTGATTTTTTTCAGGCTTCTTCTTTCCAATTGCTTAAATTGCAAAATTTACTGCGACGATCATACTTCACTTGCATCTATAACCGCAGTTCAAATATGAAATATTTCATATATGCTTCAAATCATCGGTCATGTTGGGAAAAACTCCGGAAGGGAAATCACGTGATTATCTCGAGGCAATCGTTTTCATAAACCTCTGTTTTTAAAAAGGCTTTTTGTCCACCCCAAAACGAAAGCCCTCGTTTCAAATTCCTTCCGTTTAAAGAGCGTTTTCGAAAAGCCTCGTTTTTCGTGACGGCCGGATTAGTCTGGATGGTAGGTTTAACCGTAGAAATAAAGCTGTGTTATCAAGTTCCTCTGGCTTAGTGTGGGTGGGTCTTTGTTGCTAACTTTTTTTTGCTAGTAGGTGTACTAAAATATTTTTACGAGTTTTAAACCTTGGGAAGCTATTAACGTACATTTGTCATTGTTATTCTTGTTTTTTTTTCCTCAGGGCTTTAACATCACTCACACAGCGTCTCGTTTGATAGCCATGACAAAACCTACCTACCAATCCATCATAAAACATTCTCCTAAGAAACCAGTTATCGTTTTTGTGCCCTCAAGAAGACAGACCAAGCTGACGGCTCTGGATCTGTTGACTTTCTCTGGCGCTGAGAACGATGCACAGAGGCAAGGGTTTTAAACTTTGATTTAAAAGATTGTTTTGTGGCTTCTATTAACTCAGGGAAATCTGTTGTCTGTAGTGCGCGTGTATATGCAAGAGCCTTTCAGATATTTCAGGGTTTTGACAGTCTGTTAACAAATTTTCCTTTTTGTAGGTTCTTGCACTGTACCGAGGAAGATCTTCAACCGTTTGTCAAGCGTTTGAACGACAAGGCAAGTAACTGAAGAAAACTTTTGTCATATCGGGCGCTTCCAATAAGCGGAAAAATCCTCGAACCTTCGAAACGGGGGTAAAGGGTACGGAAATTTCATTGGAAAGTTTCCCAAAAGGTTGTTAAATCATTTAACCGAATATTCCGGAAGTTAAGTCAAATGGAACGGACATTCGTTTTCTTCCGGGAAATTCGCCTCTGGAAGTTTCCGAAAATGCAAACCAGAATGTTTGGTGGAAAGGAAAGCGCGCATTGTACAAGTAACTGTCTAATGCATGTGAGTTTTGTGGTTGAGGTCATGTTACAATTTTCTAAAGTTATAAAAGAAAAAAAACAACAACTTGTTTGCGTGAACATGGATGGAAAGTAGTGAGTTTGGGAGTTGTTTGAGTTTGCTGGCGAGGCCGAGCACACAGTGGTCGTGTTTGCATCAGACTAAATGCGCGTGTCTCTTCCAAGAAGAGGCACTGCTCAATGTAAACTAATAATTTATTAGAAAGGTAATGTTTTTTTCCTCAGACGCTGAAAGAGACAGTGAGTTATGGTGTGGCTTATTTACATGAGGGTCTGTCTGAGGCTGAAACCAAGATTGTGGAACAGCTGTTCAACTCAGGTGCTATACAGGTAAATGATACAGAATTTGATGTTATTCCTGCATCTGACCCAAAATCATGTCATGATGAAGCGTCCTCAGTTGCTAAGTTTTATCTCTGAAACAATATCTGTGTTCCTTCTAATGTTTTAAATCATTTGGATTGTTGATGTCCGAGTGGAAAATGTTTGTGAAGATTTACTCTCATTTTCTGCTGCCAAGGTTGTAGGCAAGCCAATTTATTAGGGAGCTTTAGATTGGACTACGACTACAAGATCGAGTACGACTACGACTTTCGAAATTCAAACCAGTGACATTTCCAGAGCCCTCCTTCTTCATGTTGGTTTTAGGTAGAGAGAGTAGCTCATGGGATGAAATGGGTATGTGTTGTGATAATGTGGAGCCTGAAAACTAGAATTGAAAAGTCGTACTCGTACTCAATCTCGTACTCGTAGTCCAATCTAAAGCTCCCTAATCTGTTTTGTGTCGAGTTGCCTAGAGCATTGATTCTGAGTGATGTTCAAGTTTTTTCACAGCACGCGAAACTGAATTATCTCCAGTTACTCTCCAGTTCTATGTTACGCTGCATGCGTGCGATTTACTGTGACCGACATTATTTTGTGACAGGTGGTGGTTGTGTCACGCAATCTCGCATGGGCAGTGAACATGAGTGCACATCTGGTGATTATCATGGACACACAGTTCTACGAAGGAAAAATTCATGCGTAAGTCACATGTAGATGAGAGAGGGAGAGAAATATTCTCTCTCTATTATTTTTATAGGACGTCTGCTGAGCTACACGTGACCACAATATCTTCTTGCTTGAATATCTTTTCTCGTGAGAACCCCCTAGAATCCACTGAGCCGTCAATGCTATCGGAGAAATTGCTAAGCAACTGACTATGACGTATCTTTATAGCGCCATGGTGACCTAAAAGGCTTGTGTTCTACCTTAAAAACTGGAAACTACTGAAAACGGTAGTTTTTCCCAACTGTTAACATTGAATGCTTTATGTGCACTCCATTTTAGGTTCCCATTTTGTTATTGCAGTCATTCTGTTTGATTTTTTTCCTTTTTAGCTATGTGGATTACCCTATCACAGACGTGTTACAGATGATTGGTCGAGCCAACAGACCGTTGTTAGATGACTCGGGCAAAGCAGTTATTCTTTGCCAAGCATCTAAGAAAGAATACTTCAAGAAATTCCTTTATGAACCTCTGCCTATCGAGGTATGTGTATTCTCTTGAAGTAGTAACATAGTAAATTCCAGTATTTAGACCTTTACTTAATTTTGTTGAGGCCCAAAAGGTCCTTGTAGAAATCAAATCAAGACTTCATTTATCCAAGGTCAAGATTAAAGCTATGATCAATTCAAGCATAGTTTATGCAGGAGCATACGTTGCGAATTTCAACTTAAACTATTCCTAGAAGGTCGTTTATCTGAACTGCGGAGAAAGATGCGAAGATATCATCACTGTTCTGTACACAACTTGAGCAGTTGTGAAATTGAAGCTTGAAAAAATTCAGACCTGAACGGGATTCGAACCAAGGACCCTCTGCAATACCGGTGCAGTGCTCTACCAACTGAGCTATCAAGCCAACTGGGAGCTGATCGCGTTGTGGGTTCGTAATATACCCGTAGATGGTGAAGAATACAAGAGAATGTATGAAATATTTTATAATTGAACTGCGGAGAAAGATGTGAAGACATCAGTGATCATTGCAGCTGCGAATTTAAAGTCTGAAGAAATCAGGTTGTTTCGTGGCTTGTTGTACAGCGAAGGTTAATTTGCTTTCTCCTCCCCCGGTTTCAGTCTCATTTGGATCACTGTCTTCATGATCATTTTAATGCTGAAGTGGTGACGAAGACTGTAGAAAACAAACAAGATGCAGTGGATTACTTAACATGGACGTATCTGTACCGCAGAATGACACAGAATCCAAACTACTACAACTTACAAGGTACAATGAATATGTCACGCTTGACGAGCTAAGACAACCCTTG
>CM042747.1:43571635-43585858 GCA_022496165.2 Catalaphyllia jardinei | reverse complement strand
CTCACTCACTCACTCACTCACTCACTCACTCACTCACTCACTCACTCACTCACTGACTCACTGATCCATTGACCTGTTCACAACATACTCGACGCGCCGAGTAAGAGGTATTTTTTTTTTACAAAAAAATAACTCAAAAATTGGAAAACCAATATGACTATGTTACGTGTTGCAAATTAAGCACTCTAGTTAGTTACAGTTAAATAAAAATGTATGCGTAATTGGCCACTCTCCATTGGGGCTTTTCAGGACGAATGTAAATAAACAATGATAACTAAATATTCAAATAAACTTTATAAAAAGAACGAAAAACGGATGGTTTTTTTCCTTTGCCGTTCAGGTTGATTTCCATCAAGCGTTTAACGCTTCAACAGAAGGCCAAAGTGAAGCTGGACTTTGTAGCTCCGAGCTCGCCTGGGAACTACTCGTACACGCTGTTCTTTATGTGTGACACATACATGGGATGCGATCAGGAATATCCGTTCAAGATTAATGTGGGAGAGGCTGTCAGTGGAGACGAGGACAGCGGAGACAGTGATGCTGACGATTAGAACTTACGCTTGAACAATAACCCAAGCGATGTTTAGTATCCGTGACTCGACGACTCCTGTTGTTTGCGATTTGAACATTTTTGCGTAACTCTAACCAGAATTCGGACCACGCAATATATTTCCGCTGATAGTGTTCGTATTTGTAAAGATTCGAAGATGTCTACGAAAAGTAGAGTTTAGCTCTACGTTGCCATTGTACATACATATTTCGCCTGCAGCTCTAACTTAAAAGTACATCACCCCATTTGACCCCAAGCAATAAAGGCTCCCCTCACTTTTTTGTTATGTCATTTATAGATCTGTTAAGACTGCCTGTAGATTTTAAGAGTGCATAAAAATGGAAAAAACCTTTTTACAGACTTCATGTGTGTATCTGAATTAAATGTCTGTAATTATACCAGAGATATTTAGGTTTGAAAAATATGTTGGATATGCAAAAGAGAGGAGTGATGACGCCATACACGCTACCCAATTTTACAAGTCAAAATCTTCTTGTATGTCTTTAATTAGTCCAACTGGCTTCGTTTGAGAGTAAAAATCCTTTTGAGTTATCAACTCAAAAGGGAGGTTAGTTGGGCTAATTTTAATACTTACCAAAGAATTTTTAATTGACAGCCATTTATGAATAGACCAACTTGTAGCAGAGACCATTGAAATCTGCTAGGCTACATATCGTAAAATTCCGAAAAAAAAGCCCCGAAGCTTACATTTTCCAAAGGTTCTTTTCGAGGGGCTTATCGACGGAGGGAAATCTGCGTTTCCAAATTGATTGGGCTAACCTTATAGTTGAGGTAAATTTACCGTTCTTGCTTTGTTTTCCTTAGTATTTGAGGGCAATTTTCCAAGTACTAGCTCCCGGGGCGGTTTAACGGAGCTTTTTGTTTTTTTTGCGTTGTTGCTTTGTTGGGGGCAGGGACTTAAATTTGGAGGGACGTATTTTGGGAATTTTACGGTAGTTTTACACAGGTAACACACCTACTTCCATAAAGAGTATTCTCCCTAACTCGATACTTTCCAGTCCCCTCCAACCTGATTCAGTATTTAAGTGATTTTAGGTTCGAAAAACATTTAACAAGGCCACGAAGTCGACCTAACATTTATGTTTGCTGGATCACGCACATGAGGCAAGGTTGTAAAGTATCAAAATGGAACGCCAAGATTGGCCAGGAAAGCCTTTAATATCGGGAAAGTCTGGAACCCAGTATGTTGGCATGGTTAGACAAAGCGTTAAGCTCATATTGTGTAGCTCATCCACTAGAAACTCCGCAAGAATCAAACATTTCTGATACAAAGTAGCGAGGTTATCTTTCATCACATTTGATCAAAATTAAATTGAGTATATGGCGTCACTGCTTGGTTAATTTTCATATTTAACACATCCCCGGAATGACAAGAGATTAAAAAAAAAATTAACAGCATTTTTCTTCTAGAACAGACTACTTTTTTATGTTTTAAAATGGCGGGGAAAGGTATGATGCGTGGTAACACTTTAAGAGCTCGCCTTTGACGTGTTAAACGCCACTATCCCTTTCTCGCACAGCTACATGACTCAAATTTGGTCACTGCACTTCTTTGATGGGCTCCTGTCTTTGTCTAATATCTTAAACTTTCTATTCACGAATTGTTCAGAATTCGAGTTGTAAGGAATTAATTTGCCATCAGATTCCATACAAACACAACCACTAACTCGTGTTGCCTGTGCGCAAGGTAACTTACAAAAACCGTTCCCGAGTCTGTTGTGACTATTTGAAAGGAGGATTAAATTGAATCCTATTATGACGAAACGTTTTTCTTGGGAATGTTTATTTTCGTTTGAAGGGACATTTGAACTGAACTGAGCAGCAATCACTCTGGAGAGCACTGCCTGTCTTGCGAGAACGGAAACTCCTCAAAATTTCCTGCTGCAAGAAGATATTTGTAGTCGAAATTATACTTTTCAGGTAACTATTTTACACTAATGATCCCACGAATATTACATCAGCTGAGTGCACTGTGAATGTCACTCACGAGTTGAAAAAACTAAAAATTTGTTACCGCATGTACACTTCACGTGTCAAAACTGTCTCGACAAAGGTCCTAGAAGTCTAGTAAAGCAGTCTAGATTTGATTAACGAGTGATCAGTATTTTTACTATCAGGTCATCAACGGGACAATTATTAACTCAATCTTTTTTACTGAGGCGCTCAGGACAACAGTGTAATTAATCTACACCCTGCCACTAATGAATTCTAAAGCTGATATTGATAACGATGAATCGTTCTCCGGTTTATTAGTTCTGGTTGCATTTTTCCTCTTAGTTGATAGATTTTCTGAAAGTCATTAAAGCATTGTTGCAGTAGAATTTTTTTTCCCGTAACTTCCCTAGAATTTGCAGAAAACAAGATCAGTGAACGAAAAATTTCTGTATCAATTAGTTCTCTCAACCATCACTGCAGCAAAATAGCAATAACAATAAATCGACAGAAAAAGAAAAAAAGCGAGATATGTTTGTTTTATCCTAGTGCGACAGGGCCTTCACCAAGTTCTCGTTATTATTACCATTTGGACCACTTAATAGCGTCGACCGGCAAGCAACCCAGTTCGATCTATTCATTTCCCTTATATTTTATCAGCATCCATCTTTCGAAGAACAATTGATTACATGCAACATTTTACTCAGGCCTGGGTCTTAACAGTTGTAAAAGCTGCAGTTTATCTTATTTTCACAGGTCGCCAATCAGTGCATCGGCAATCAGCAATCATTCGAGTAAAGGCTTCAAGTAAATGCCACCACCGCGAAGAATTGAATTCATTTCTCTGTGCAGAACGATTCCTGTGATAAAATTGTCGCGAACATGCTAGACGGCACGTTTTGTTCGGGCTTTCATTAAAACTTTGTGCTCCTTTCACATGTAACCTGGCCAAAGTTAATTGCAGTTTGAGATCAAATTAGCCAGTAATTAACAGGAACCAGGGGTGCCAAGTTTCATGTTTGGTCTGTGTCGCATTAACTTGGAGACTTTTCAATAAACGTCATTGCCAAAGATATTAAGTAGTATTTGAAAATGCTTCCGCACTTCCCGATGGCTTCATTGGCAGCCGCTGATTGGAAAAGGAGCCCGCGTTCTGAAAGGCGCGACGGAAATCTTGAGTGTGTCAGAGGCTAACCTGTATGGAGAAAATCTCCATTCTCCACTGTTTGCTTTTTATCTGAGCAGAAGTATTGAAACAATTCGGTGAAATATCATTGGTATTGCAGTTTCTTTCAGTCGGAAGTAGACTTTCATCCCAATATTATTTTTCTATTGTTTATTTAATGTTTTTTCCTGACAGTTGTGCCACTAGCGATGTGAAATATTTAAATTACATTTAGTTTAAAAAAACAGCGGTCTGGTCACTTCCGCCAATTTGAATTCTGTCAAAAGTTGGCGTGGTGTCTTTTTATCTTGGCTTGTGCTTAATTCGAGGCCAGACTAGCTGCAAGATAAAGCTTGCTTCGAACTTTGACCTATTTTCAGGGAAATTCTGAAGCCCAGGGGCATTTGAAAGACTCGTACAAATTACTGCCTGATGAGGATACATTTAAACATTGACTTTCCATATTTTTTCTCTGACGCCGGCTTTAAAAGAACCGAGAAATTATTCAGAATCTACCCACGTATATAACCTTGCTGAGAGTTCAACAAAATAGCACGAGGTAAGATTTTGATTTTTTTGTTTCAGTTTCATCCAACATTTGCTTCGTTCAGTCAACTTTATCAATACGGTATTTGCTTTTTCTATTTGTTTACTTGGCGTCGATTGATTTTTTTTTCGCTCCTCATCTAACCATAACAGGAGAGTTCTAATGGTTACAAAATTCGTTGTGTCACACGAAAAAAAAAAGACACAATCAGTGCAGGAAAGTATACGATATAATATTGATTTGTGAAACTCCAAACGCTGATAAGAATCTTGAGGTTGTAAATTGATTTCAATATATTTATATTTAATCTACGGATGCGTCTAGGACTGTGGCTGCTTGAAAAGAAAAGCAAATATTCTCCAGTAAGTTAATGGGGAAAAAACCGTCCGCCCTGCAGAAAATCCACCAAGTCAACTCAGTTTCTCAGTCTGAATTTTGGTGATTGCCACATATGTGTTTAAATGTAGTTGTAATTTAAACGTGGGATTCGGCTATAAAGATATCATGTCTTCCCTCTTTACTAATTTTTTTATACTCTCAACACCTTCCTGCTCCTCAATAGATTTATGGGGAAGGGAGAAATTAGATTTTGATATCATAAGAAATTTCGTAGGGTTATTCCTTAAATCTTACGTTGTTCAGTTATCGGTTTTTTAATCTTTCAAACTAAAAACTCGATTTTCTCAGTTCACATATTGGGTTTTTACATGTTTGTACTTGCGCGGTTTAGCGTTGCAAGATTAATTTTCGGGTTGAAAATTTGACAATGTGATGTATATCGCAATTTGAAGCTAATTATTTCATGTACAAACGATTCAGATTAATTTTGCTTCCAAATTTTCTTGTCGCCTTGCAATCGGGCGATTTTAGCCGAAAAATTAAATAGCAGTTCTGCAGCTAACGACAAAGTTCAAGCCTGCGCCTGAAAATAACTCCGTCACGGCCGCAAAATCTGTGACATTACCAGCGCCGCCCCCATTGACGCCCCCAAGCTGATCGATATCGAGGTTTTAGTTACGCTTTCAATATTTTTTGATGGAAAGATCAAAGCTAGTTAGATTCTTTTAAAAGAATATTATGCTCTCTTTATGGAGGGCAAAGTGAGGAAAACTGCAAAACAACAATGATGCAGGCTTTATACTACACGAAGCAGTAAAGGGTTGTCTTTGGTAAATGTTGGCAAAAATCACGGCATTTTCAGTTTCTAATTACTGGTCATCGTTAAATAGCAACAGACTTTGCAAGGTCAAAATTTATGGGTTATCGCGAAATGTAACATAATATTCGCAGAAAAACATCTTCGAAGACAGCCAAAAGCATTTCCAATAAAATACCACCGAGAAATCAAGAAATGCAAAGCTTAAATGCTACGATTATAGCAATGAAAAGGTCATTGCAAGTGAAGTAAGATCCTCGCAGTAAATTTTCCAACCAATGTAGTACGTCTTTGGGGAATCGAAAAGAAAAAGAAGCCTGCTGTTTTCACCATTAAGAAAGGAAATGAAGATGCCTGTTGTTGACATTTATTTGAAGAACCTTGAAACATTGTTGACTTAAGAAAGAGCAAGGTTTAAAAGTGAGTTTAGTTAGCTTCAGGGCCTTACATATCTAATAACCTCGGATTATCTTACCGAAGCATCACTGCAATGAATTATTGGGAGAGTTGAGAGGAGTTGAAACAAATAGCATTGCAAAGATATTAACTCTAATTTCCTTTGATATTTTTCTTAAACCTCTACCGTTATGCTGCACAGGTTCCTCTTGCTTGTAGGCATATTTTGCTCCAAGCAGTCTTCACGAACATAAATAAACTCTCCACAATCAAGTCACATCCTGGAGCTTCTTTGTTTGCCCACGCTGTTCTTATAAGATATGATGAGCACTTTTTGAAAATGGACTGCAATTCCGTTTGGCTAAATATGATAATAATCAGAAGTAATCAATTGTTTTAATGGAAGGAGACATAGTTACAAGTTTCAAAATTGAATTTTTAATAAGCGATTCTTTTGATGAACACCTTTGAGTGAACGAAATGTGAAAAAGACAGTGAGAAAGATATTATACGACTCATACAGTTAATGGTACAAGTTACCTCTGGAAAAGAATGCCGAGTTCTCCAAACTGGAGCAGAATTTCCCTTTGACCTTTCACGTCGTTCGAACACTTAGCTTCTAACAAAAGACAAGTGGATAAGTTGTTCAAGGGATTCCAAGAAGTATACTACGTCTACTAAACCAGGTGCGGTAACCGACTGTAAAATGTGCATGAGAATGCTACCTAGATAACTCTGTATTGTAATGAAATAGAGGTCTATAAGCCTGTGTATATACTACAGGTGGGTAGATAAGGCAGGTTGATATGTAGACTCGGTATTAATATTATAAAGTTGCTGAAGAGAGTAATCCTTGCTAGACTATAGAACCTATAAAAAAGAATAAGTCAAATTTATTGAAAAAAAGTGGGCAAGATATATCACACGACTGGTTTGAAGAGAAACTGTGAAATTTTTCCCTATACGAAAAGCATAGGGCTAGGTTAAGATCTTACAGAAGAAATTTTCTTTTCCTAAGGAGAAATCAGTAATTAAGTCATTTTGTTATATAACAAAACAAAGAGTAACTAATGTACAACACACACCTTCTCAAAACCTAAAAACTAAGAACGACGTGGAATTATTTATGAAAATCTCTAACCTTGCGATACATTGAACTTTCGAAATTTACCTCAACAAGTCTTAAATAAGTAAGTAAAATTGGGACCGGCTAAAAATAAAATACTAAAAATACTGTATATAAACCTTAAAATATGTTCATAAATAAAACTGCCAAGCTAAAATTTCATATGTTCATATATATGCCCAGCTTTGAAACTTTTTCTTCAATACGAGATGCGTTTGTCTAATAATCTCTTTTTTACCAACCTTGTTCGGGACTGTAATCAGTGGGAGAAATGTCGGCCTTTTATTTTTTTATTTGCCCGATACTCGCTGCGCTCAGTCCGTACCTTCACGACCTTGGGTCGATATTCTCCCAGAGTCGATATTTCCGTGGGGTCGATATTCCCCTATGTGCTTTCGCGATTGGTTAATAAGATGTGAATGAGGTATATACAGGACGCGTTTGAAGTATATATAAGAAACTTGGAAATAAGATTTTTAATTTTGAAGCGTGGGAAAAGACCGCAAAGATAGCATAATAAAGTTATTGGAGTTTTATTTAAAATCAAGACTTTTAACATCATTTTGTGATTTCACGAAACTTGGTAAACAAGGTGCTACAAACTCTTTAAAGTTTTTTCAGATGTTTACAGAATAAGAGAAAGGGAAGTGGGTGATCAATAGGAAATTAGAACCGAATGTTCGATGCCGTCTCAGAAATTCTAAATGAAAAACTATTGTTCCACAAGGCTGTTCCTTTAGGATACCCTTCGCATCAGCTTCAATGCTAATTTTTCTTTCAGTGCCTTTTTTTTAGAGACAACATCTGAAATGTTATAGAGAAAACACTTTGCTCTTTTAATTACTTTCAGAGATGCATCTCAGAGTTGGCATTCGGAAACTCGCGTCCCGGGTGGAAATTGAATTTTTTTCTCGTTGTGAACCTCGTTTGGTCTCTATCTTAGTTTAATTTGGCAAAATGGTACACCATTATGGCGGATCCATATTGAGTTCTGTAATTTTCCGAGCACTGTTTTTTCCTAACTAGATCACAATTAACACTGAAATTTGCGCAGTTACTTTTGTTATAATATATTGTCAAATATCCGTGTTTGCTGATGTTTTAACTTCGCAAGCAAAACCAATTGCAACTTAGTATTTTGGTGAACATGATCAATTTACATATCGACTGGACATTAAAAGTACACCACCGTCCTGTTGTGCAGTGTTCTTTTTGATTTTTTAATCATTTGTTAGAGTCAAATTGCTTGTCTAGGTGTAGCTGTTGCTAAAACAATCGTTTCTTTCAGTTATTATTACAAGTGACAGAGAAGGGTTTTGAGTTTCCTTTTGCTTTTTCGGCGCGTAGACAATGATACAATTGAAGGCCGGTTATAAAGGTTAATACAGAATGTATTCCACATATTTCTTCTCCTCTGCCCACGTGTCTCTTCTTCAGCCAACTTAATTTTATGTAACTTTTGCCAGATGGTGTCTATCAATTGTATCTTGCGGCCTCTCTTTGAGTTGATTGCATTTTGTGTAATTGAGGATTGCAATGATACTTTCTCTGCTTTCAAGTCTTTACTTACTATGAACTAAGCAAAATTTTAGTTGAAGCTACTCGCGACAAAACGTTTTCTATTAATTTTCTACTTTAGGTTCAACTAAATATTTTCCTCGAAGTAATTTCTCACCCAGTTTTCTTTCTATGATGTACCAATTTCATCGTTTCTTCTTTTGAATACAAAAGTAGTTTATTTTGTCTTTGGCGTGCGTTTGGTTCGGGCAAAAATTAGTAAATTAACTTCTCCAGGAAGAATATAATTTTTTCCGAAAGACAAAAATAAGACCTGGCAAAGTCTCAAAACTGCAAATCTGCAGCAGAGCTGCCAAAAAAAGAGAATCATTTTGCCGGAAAGAAATTTAACCAATGTTCTATGTAAATTATGAACAATTAAATGTTATAAAGTTATCTACACTTCAAAGCTAACCGGTGCTTCAAGTTAGATACCACATTTCGCATTTAAATAGGTCGTAAATTTTAAATGCATGATATGAGAACAAAAAACATAACATACCCAGACTTACAGACTATTTAGATGTCTCTTGTGAATGTCTTTAATCAATAAATCAAGGCTGTACTTTGTTAAATGGATTTTGAGTCATTGATAACGATTTCTCTGTTTTAAACTCTCTCTTTGCTACTAAGCAGTGTTTTGTACCTCATTTTCACAATATAATTTTATTAATAAGTCATATTTCGCTATTTTCCAGACCACATTCATAAAAAAATAATCAGTTCCCAAGATAATGTATTGCACACTAGGCCCTTTTGTTTTGCTAAAAATAGCATTTTCTTCTTTTATTTTTTTGTCGTTGTAGCTTGTATTTGATTTGATCTGAAACGAAATTGAACCGAGGACAAAAATAAGACCTCTCTCGGAAACCCCCAAATCTGCAGCAAAAGCTGTCACTTAAAAATGTCACCGGAAGGAAACCATTACACGTAACCAATGATTGATGTCAATAACCAGTAGTTCTTTGGTAACCTCTGCGCTCTACATGAAGTCATCGACGAAAGTCATCTACATTTAAAATTTAATCGCCACTTCAGGTAAGATTGCCAATATTTAGCATTCAAACTTAAATTTTGAACGAATGTAGCATGTCTGGAAATAACATGCCTTTTAGGCGTGCTATACCGACCAGTTGTCGTTAAAGAGGTTTCTAGGACGTACGACATTTTTCATGCTAAGTTTCTGAGTTTGGAAGTCGCCAACCAACCGATTAAGTCAGAGAATTGAACGCAGTAAAATTGATAGATTAATTTAAAACTAAACGATTAGAACTGCATCTGAAATGTGGTAACGCTAAGGTGCACTTTAGCAAGACTTTGCAAATGGCCTAAAAAACGCTTATCTCAGGATCTATCTTGGTTTATTTCCCGGTTATACAAATATGCTTTGATTTTCAAACTTTATTTTCAAACTCGGTCAGTAAGAGGTATTTCTAGCTTGTTGGAGTAAAGTTAATACAGAATTCTGTTTTTAGGCCCAGGGATGTGTATTTTAATTTTTGGCTTCTAAATTCAAAATATTTCAACGATACTTATATGAGCCCGCCTATGATACGATATAGTAAATATATAAAAACTGAGATTTACACTGAAAAGCCGCAGAGTAAATTTTCGTTCGCAAACCGATGTAAACCAATCAAATGTCGGGTACGTCCAATCAGGAGCCAATCAGGAGCCGCGTATCATTTCATAAGTTTTGGATTTTATTTGAGCTCCTTCGCTTTTTACGAAGCTGCTTTCTTTCAGTGATTGTTGTTTGACCACATTTGTTTAAATAAAGCTTGTCATAATTTAAGGAGGGTGTTCAATCTCAGTATGTATATAACAAACATAATACCACATGGAAAGTGCTTTGTACGGTGTTTACACACTCCTTGTTTTGTATCAGAAATCTCACTCGTTTGCTTCGCTCACTTGTTCGATTTCTGATACGCCACAACTCGTGGGTAAACACCGTACGCGCGCACTTTCCATGAAGTATTCTATATATATCAATATGTTGGCGTGCAGCTCAAACTTTAATTTGAATCATCTCGTGTGCATCAAGGGCAAATAAAATAATTGCTTTATTATATTCTTCTTAAAATAACTTTTATGTATCTTGTTCCTGGCACTTAAATACAACATATACATAATTCATATGGGAGTTTCTTTGGCTGAGCTCTGTTTGCTGGGTAAGAACACTCAACACTTCCAAGTGGGATATATTGGTCACAGATGTGGCCGTTTATTTTGATACCAAGCTTAGAAAGCAATTACAAACATACTAGAATCGTTAGCTCGCTGTGTTAGTTAAATGAAACAATATGCTAGGGATACAGCTTATGTTACTTTTCAGAAATTGTGACAAACCGTTAAGGTTTATTAAGAGCAGATCTAAAATATCTTGTTAACTTATTGCTGACAATGTGATTCTTCGTGCAAGGCAAATTAAGCGAAATTGTTATTTTCTAGAGAAAATGATGGGTTGGGTTAGCAGCCAAGTTAAAAAAAGTTGGCTATTTATCAATTTGGTGCTGATTACGGAAAATAAAAAGTGTAGAGTTAGTCACCAGTGGCTGTCTTCATCGGCCTTTTGGTACATTTGGCTACATAAGCTATTTGCTTTTGATACAACAGCAATTCACTTAAGAAAAATGCTTTTATCAGCAAAGGAAAGACTGCAAAGTAACTAGGTAGCATAAAAATGTTCAGACTTTTATCCTAAAAGAAGATATTTTTATGGTCGTTTGAAATTTGAAAGATGACTTATTGTTGCTTTTCATTACAAATCTTTGTTGATTTTTAGATTTTCTATCTGCCCGAAAAATCTCCCCTGTGGTTTACTCATTTCTTACAGTTGTGTAACATCATTGTCTTTTAGATGTGAGTAAGAAACTGCACTTGGATTGCAAAGCTTCTAGTCTTCTGATACGCCGGTAATGGTCTGAAAAAAGGTTTTCGGACTAATTAGAAGATGCTGTTTCCATTTCGCACATTTATTTTGCTTAAACTGAATATTTAACGAGAGCTGGTCACATAATCAACAGCGCTACTGATGTACTGAAATAAAAGCTAACCGAAAATCAAGCAAGGTTTACAGTTGAATCAAAAGATCGACCTCATGTTCTTCGCCCTTTTTCATCCTTATTCAGTCGCCTCATGCACTTGTGTTGTACTTTTACAAGCATTGTCAGTTAAATGTTTCGTATCAAATTCTGTATATAACGCAGTTTAAGTAATTGTGATCTCTTGACGGATAAATATAGTAAATGATTTAGTCAGCTTTTAGGCAACTTTCCGGAAGAGCAAAAGGACTGCACGCTGATAGACTAAACACTTACGAGCTGATATCATGTAAGAATAGAGCCAATAGGAAAGCTAGAAATTACATCCAATTGATATTTTGAAATTAACTAACCTGTTTAACTTATTAACCTTGTTTCTTAGTATTAGTGAAATATGTACAACTAAAATTTTCAAAGTTGAAAGACTTGACTTATGGACACAAACAACTGGACATTTCGTGTAGTTACATAATATTTCAGTACGTTATCTGTGGGAGACATTTCGTGTAGTTAGATAATATTTCAGTACGTATCTGTGGGAGACAACTTGTTAAAGGAGAGCATATTTAATAATTCACCACTCGTATTATTCAACACTTACGTTAGTCAAGCTTTCGGCGATGCTAATCGTTTTGAAAGAGGTTTTAATCACTTTTCAAGTCGTTAAAATTAACTTCGACCACTTTATTGCTCCATAGCCTTTTATGTAAATTTCTTCCTTATGAACATATCAGCTTTAAAAATTGGTTTCAATTTTCAATTATTCCATTTTCAAGTTTCTCAGAGAAATAATCCAAATGTGTAGTGATCTTGCTGAGTTTGATTTTTCCTAAATGCAACACCCTGGATTATTTCTAAAAGAATCTTGACGAGTAGAAGGTACAGAATGTTTCTTAAGTAGATTTCTCTTGTTCAATATTTGCTTTCGTTTTCTATTGTGCGATCTTAAGCAAGCACCATGTGTCTATTTTTTCATTGCGTCTTCGAGTATGATTTATACCGCATTGTTATTTCAGTTTTGATAAATTTTCAAGTATCTTCCTACGTCACAAGTTGAAATATCCATTAATAATCTCCAAGCAAGCGATTTCAAATGAAAATTTATTCTAACTAAAATTAAGAGACTGATTCTGTGATAGAAATGCAGACTAATTCTTTAAAACATTTCGAAAAGCTTGGTGGTGTGCGGGTCTTTTACATTGGAGTTTATACGCAATGTAGAATTTTAGGACACAAAATTTAATTTTTTCAGCTAATGAACAAAAAATTTAAGTCTGCAGCACAGCTGGCCAAACTTGACAATAAAAATTGTCTCTAAGCGCAAATGAAATCTAGTCTCACATCAGGTATAAAACACGCTTTTAGTCACTGAGTTATGAAAGGTAGTTGCAGTTGCTGAGCAAGAAAGATGGCTTCATAATAGAGCAACATAGAAGCACTGGAAAACAATCTTGCTCTAAAAAAATGTGTTGCAACTGTGTGCACATAGTTACTAAATTGCATATGTACATAACATTTTGTGCTGCAAAAGAGACTTTTATTTGTGCACTGGAAAATTGTATTTGTGCAATGAGAAGAATTTATTTCCTCAGTGGAGGAAAGTATGTGTATATAAAATTTGGTCTTCCGAGAAAAATGCCTGATTTGTGCAAGGAAAAATTCTATTTGTGCACTAAAAAGCTTTATTTGCGGGTTACGATATTGTGTTTGTGCACTAAGGAGAGACAATCTTGCATTAAGAGCTAAATCTCGTGCATTGAGATAATATTTGCTTAATGAAATAGACACCTGTAAATTAGAATAAACTGGATATATGAGCCACCATATTCAATGTTCCCTCTCTTTTACAACAGAACTCCCTATTAAGAATTGCAAAATTATGTTTAAAAAATAGTTTACCAAGGTGATGGAGTTAATGAGACACTGCTATTCTGGAGTTCAATATAGTACGGCCACACCCATACAAGGGAGGGGCAGATCTAACAGTACCATCGAGGATGGCCACGCTAAAAGGAAATTTATATGAGTAACTGATAACTGGGAACCTGTGGCGCAGTATTCGTAGCCGGAAAGTCGCTTTCTTGGAGGCGAGTGATCAGGACGCGACGCGGACTTGTTTGGTTTAGATGTCGTTGCGACAGCACAAAGCGAAGGGTCTTCGTGGGCATGGCTGCGTAGTTAATAGTCAGATTGTTGGCTGACATTTGAAATGGTCCGGCGCCAGAGGCTGGACTTCTGGATCCGGTTAGGTTTGCAGCAGCTTGAGAACGGTGGCTGCGAGATTTACGTGGTTAGGCATCGAAAGCGGAGAACAGCCTAGCTTGAATAAAGCTTACAACTGAGACAGGGTAGAAAACAAAGGATTACTAACTGGGGATTGAAGGAGTTGGGAGTGGTTATAGCATGCTCAAATCACATGAGAGCATGGCGGAAAAATACTGGGAGCTTTGTCGTATGATCACTCATGTTGTAAACGAATGCGTTACATTGGACATTGACCTAAGGCCATTGCACAACGGCTAAAAGGGGGAAGACAACAGAACTAGTGTCACCTTAAGATGACAGCTATGATGTAGACTACAGAGTTCATTAACCACAGTTTGAATGCTTAAACATCTAATTGTAGATTAATTGTTGATATGTCCTTATTTGATTCAGATCTTCAGTCTAGTATCGAGGGTATGGCGTATCAAACTGATGACTTACCTAATTCCAGCTGCTCCGTC
>CM042747.1:43561635-43566635 GCA_022496165.2 Catalaphyllia jardinei | reverse complement strand
TTCATCACTTGGGACAGTTGCATAACATATGATTACTGTTGGGTTTAATATATTAGTATAAATTAACCGTAGTCTATTGTGAATCCGTGAATTTGATTGGCTAAATTACCGTTTTCTATCTGCTGATAGTCAACAGTTACGCATCAGCGCACATCGCGCATCACGTTTGAACCTCATGTAACCTAATAAAACAGTTCTTTTCTACGCGTTACTTGACATTTTTTTCTTTTTATGCAATGAGACTACGGTAAATGTATACTAAAACAATTAGACTACTCGCCCTCGTTTTCTACGAGCGATAGTATCTGCTCGTAGAAAACTCGGGCTCGTAGTCTAATTGTTAAATAGTCCAGAGAAGCTCTAAATAGACGTTTACAATAATACACGGTAACTGGTCAAACTTTTCGTGTTTGACACTATTATGCCTTGATTCCACACTTTGATACGACAATATACACGTTACAACTTTTTTTCTACTGGTTCCTAGGGAAAGAGTTTTTTTTCCAAGAAACTCGATGTTTTCTGAGACGCAGTCGAGGAATTAAAACATTGAGATTCTCGGGAAAACAAATCAAAACTATCTGTTTCTTAAGGGACCAGTGATTCAGTGTTTTGTTATATAGCTCGAGTTTGGTCGGGAAACATAGTGTAAAGTAATAAGACATAAGGATGATATCTGTGATAATTATATTTTCCGGTGGTTGGGCATTCCCTTTTTATGCTTTCACGTCCATCTCACTTCTCATTCAATTCGTCTTAACCCGAACAAACACAATGAAGTCTCTTGAAGAGCCATGTCCATATAACCCTTAAGACAATTAGCCCTTAAAACACCAAAATTACCAATCCCCCTAAAAACAAAAACTGAAGAAAAGAAAAATCCTACGCATTTTTCCAGCACTCATATCCTAGAATATACATCTCGGACTGCTGAATTATTATTTGTTTTGAGTTCTGAAGTAGTTATTTGAAGGAAATAGGCCTTATCACGGTTTTCAGCGCCATCTTGACTGGTAGGCAAA
Organism: Catalaphyllia jardinei; assembly: GCA_022496165.2. Taxonomy (NCBI): domain Eukaryota; kingdom Metazoa; phylum Cnidaria; class Anthozoa; order Scleractinia; family Caryophylliidae; genus Catalaphyllia; species Catalaphyllia jardinei. Next base: position 43,565,613 of record CM042747.1, on the reverse strand, counting down.
GGGATCAGAAATTACAATGTTTGTATGGGAATCCGATGGCAAATAACTTTTTGCAAAATTGAATTTTACACAATTTCTGAATGGCAACGTTCAAATAATAGGTGGAAGATTGTATTCACCAAGTTTGAAGGATGTAGCTTGGTTAAAACGGGTTCAATTAGTTTTCTAATTTTCCAAACATTTGTCTGTAAATTTGGCGAGGTAGAAGGGGCGGCGTGGGAAAAAATTACAGACAAATGTATGAAAAATTAGAAAAATTAATAGAGAGCGTTCTTGCCAACCTACATTCTTCAAACTTGGTGAACACAATCTTCTATACTTAGTATTTTAACTTTGCGATTCACAAATTGTGTAAAATTCAATTTTGCAAAAGTTATTTGCCATCGGATTCCCACACAAACACTGTAATTTCTGACCACCTTGCCTACCCGTCAAGATGGCACCTGAAACCGTGATAAGGCCTATGTCACTTAGAATTCTACTAAAACAACTAGATTGTTCGCTCTTTATTTCTGTGAGGTGATAGTGATTTTTATGAGTGATAGTTGTCTCGGCCTTCGGCCCCATCAGTTATCAACTCAGAGAAATTTCGAGCTCATGATCTAATTGCTAATTAGTGTCGCTTATTTGAGATTTAGGGACGTTCGCGCCAATTGCTACTGCGCATCCCTAGTGAGCACGCTATGCATGACGTGCGCATTCCACGTCATGTATTTCGAGCCGAGTCGAAACTCAACAAAATATAGAGCTGATGACCTTTGCGATAACTTGATCTGCGAATATTTTTGTTGGATGCTCGGTGATCCCCACTTTTTTTCGGCAGATCACTTGCTTCTCTGATTCTTACCATTATACTAAAGAACCAAAAAATCTGTACGTTGGAAGTTTTAATTATTTCTCATATACTATTCAAATAGGGTCGAATTGGTACATGGATACAGGTGTGCGCGACTTAGAAGTTGCATTTTTTAAGGCTAATTCTACCTGATTTAATGACATATGTAGCAAGGATCTATCAATAGGCCTGTGTATGTTATGTTAAACACACATAACTTAGGTATGATTCTTCAACTTAAATATATGCCGATAGTAAGGAATCTGGCTAGAATCGCCTCGAGTGACTGGAAATCCTAGAAATGCTATGGTCTGTGATACACGTTATATTCAAAACGAGTTTGGTGATCCCCGATTTTTTTTACGTTTTCAATCTAATTTTATCATTTTCTACCTGCAGTCAAAGTTTTAAAAAGATCTGTAGGTTGGAACTTTTGGGCGCGAACGTCCTTAAGTAAAGTCTGACAGTAAAGGTCGGCACACACGATGCGCCTAGTCCCTGCAACAAGTCACAGGGACTAGCCGCATCGTGTGAACTGGCAACTAGTCCCTGCAACTAGTCGCAGGGACCAAATTTTGGTCCCTGCGACTAAATTTTGTGGCAAAAATCGCCAGTTCACACGATGCAACTAGTCCCTGCGACCTGTTGCAGAGACTAGTCGCAGGGAACAGTCCGAGCATCGTGTGTGGCGACCTTAAGTAGGATATGGTTGTTGGTGGCTTTGAGGTTTGCTTTACATGAGACACTATTATTCAGCACACAAAGGAGGCTGAATTGTGAACTTAGAGCGCGTTTAGGCGTTTTGTAACGAGTGTGGTTATTGGATTAATACTACTTTCCTAAACGTTGAAAACATGTCGTACAGTCGATTGTCTAATCTTCGGATTATTGGCATAAACTGCGTGCGTAGAATATATAAATCGATAAACGTGTCAAATTCAGAGTTTTAGTGTGATTTTTGTAACGCATCCTTTTCATCAACTTGTGCCGTTTTGATGGAGAGAGGAGATTTCTATATTCGCAGGTTCGAAATTGTTCTCGGCAGGTCATCAGCGGAATCCAATATGACGCATGCCCACACATACCACAGTGATATTTACACGAAGCAAGGCTTTTCGCATGAATGATAACCATTCATCTCTTTTTGAGAACGTAGCGAGCTGTTTTCTTTCAGAGAATTGGCCCCTCGAAAAGAACTTCCTCTCTGCGATCTGACGGAGTTTTTCTCGCTATAAAAGGACTTTTCCAAGGTCATCTCTTGTCTTTGAACGCCCGGAATGAAAAAGCATGAAAACGCGAGAAGTTTCTTGAAGGCTGACCTGAAGTCCTTGTTCATGCATGCGTAGATAATTGGGTTGAGCACGCTGTTAACGTAATGCAGCCATTTTGCCGCAAGAACGGACTCTTCGGGGAGGGGTGAGCAACTTCTGCATAGACCGTAGATGAGATTTAAGACAAAAAACGGGCCCCAGCAGATGATAAAAGCGCCAATCACGGCACCAACTGTTTTTGCGGCTTTGAGTTCTTTGGACAGAAGGAATCTCCTTGGGCTTCCATGGACCGTTAGAATCATCTTCTTGATCTGATGACGAGCTGCCATGTAGATTTTCATGTAACAGACGAGCATGATCAGTAGTGGAATGAAGAAACATAACACGCTCACGACGATTTCGTAGATCGGAGGAGGTATTGACCACAGGATTAATTTGAGCACAGCCATAAAGATGGAGAACGACCATATGCCAAAAATGGCCGCCACTGCCTTAGAGGTTGTCATCTTGGCGTGGTAGGTAAAAGGAGAAGAAATGCATACGTAGCGTTCAAGGCTGATGAAGCAAAGGTGCAGGATGGAGGCCACACCACAAAGGATGTCTACACAGCTCCACACCTAAAAAACAGGAAAATGAACTATGAACCAAACTTGAGTTTAGTCATGAATCTATAAATACTATTGCTTTTTCCCAAAGCTTCATCCTCTGTTTTTTCAAATGCAGTACTGTGGCGGCTCACCAGAACTATCCACCTTGCAAAAAGATAATTTAACCATTGAAGAGAGGTTTTCTTCGGAGGGATGTTTTAATTTTGATGCGTCTGTTGGGTGCGCGATCAGGTGAAGTAAAGCTGACCTGTGGGCTAACTTTTGTTTAGAATCTCTCAGTGATTATATGGCTAGCTCTGTGAGCGGGCAAGATGAACCGAATCCTGTGCTGTGATTGGCTACCAGAGCGGGCTGGATGGAGCTGTCTTGCCTCCTCGAGACCACTCGCTGTGTCCCGAAAGAAAAATTCCCCGAGAGCCATATAATAAGATCTTTATTAAACAAGCCTGCTCGGTCAAGATGGCCGGATATTGGCCACGTTCCTTTTTTGCGATTTTATGGTCCATAAATAGGCAAAAAAGAACTTGTTGGCCAATATCCAGTCATTTTGACCTCACACTTGGTCATAAAACCCATATTTAATCCTCACAGACTTTGCTTTGGAATTTCAGTAGAAATTGTAGGAATAATTTCAAAATCCTCTTTTTATTCGATTGTATAATTTCTAAATGGGTAATAAAGTGTGTGTGTCTACGATTAATGAAATACCTGTTGGACCCATAAATCGAACATCCACCTGGGTCCAGTGATGAGGTACGCGCTCCACACTGGCATGGATACTCCTGCAACCAGAATATCAGCAACAGCAAGTGACACTATGAAGTAATTAGTTACGGTCCTCAATTTCTGGAAAACCCCAAAGGCGACGACTACCAGAACATTCCCGAACAGTGCCATAACGATGATGATGACCAGGAAAGTGGTGGAAATAAGAACAGTTTCCTTTTCAAAATTCTCCTCCATGCTGGTCCCGTTGTTTCCCGGGACTGGTGTAGAACTTGTCATTTCAAACTGAAAATAGAGAAAGAAGCCTTGAGGCCGACTAGCTCATAGCTCCCGGAGCTTTTCCCGGTTTCTATAGCATGAAGCGACTAGGAGTATTTCTACTCTCCCTGGACGGGATGCTAGTCCATCGCAGGTCATCCCCCGCAATTTGTTAGGTTTCCCCAACAATTCGCCGGTATCCACTTATACTCCTGGGTGGAGAGAGGCACTGCGCACTATGAACACAAATGAAGTAACAGAGAATTAACTCTGAAGTGTA
>CM042747.1:43526206-43561625 GCA_022496165.2 Catalaphyllia jardinei | reverse complement strand
CAGAGAATTAACTCTGAAGTGTAAATTTTAGTGCTAATTTAACCCATTTAAAAGTTACCCTGTTTGTGACGTCTGTTTCAAAGCGAGTTCTCGTGCAAATTTGAAGATGAGTTTGATTGGCATCAAATGGACCCATGGGGGAACACATTTTCATATGAATGGTTTCGCACAAAAAACTCGTTTTGACACAGGGAAAGGCAACTCTGAAATGACCTATTCTTAGCTCTCAACCACTGCTCGATAAAACCCAGAGTTAACAAGCAGTACGTTCATGTTGTATTGCTTATTTTGCTGTACAAAAGGGTTCTAACTTTTGAATTTATAGACGAAATCCTATTGTGACCATTCACATAAGAGTTAGTAAGCAGAACTTTCTTGTGGTTAAGAGGAGAGACCAGTAAAAAGACTGCCGACTCTACATAACGGGATATATATCAAGACATATAAAATATCTTGCAAAGTTGTTTTGAATATTTTAAAATAAATTCTGGAGTTATGAAACAATTCTCTTCTTCGCGACTGACGGGGGACGAGGTGAATGTAATGTACTAAGCTATTCAAAAGGTTATTGACATGAACACACAGACAAAGAAAAAATCCACCATCTTTTTCAACTGAAATACTTGACAGACTTCCATCTTGTTGCATTATGTTGAAGATGCTCTCAGTAAAATGCAAGAAAAACAAGCGCTCAAAAGATTAAAATATTGGAATTAAATTTGCAAGTTTCAAACGAAAAGTAAAATCCCTCCCGAATACTGAAGTCATTTTCAAATATTATCGAGACCTCGCAGTGAATGTTGACTGTAATGTAACCTGCGATCAGGCATATTTTTTTGAAAGTGAGAAGGAAAGAAATAACGCCTGATATATTCATTAGACCAGCCCCCTAATTTAAATAAACTAGGGTGTGGTTGAACTATCATTTATGAGCCAACCAGGATTCACCAGAAATCAAATCACTATATTTCCACGAGGAGTGAAAAATGCCTGCAGAATATAATTTGTACAGTTACATATATAAAAGAAAATAAATGTGTTCAGAACCAGGGTGAGGTGGCGCTCGGTAAAAATAAACCGTGCTGTTATTTCTGTGACATTCACTTGCCGTGCATTCTGTACTCCAAGTTGTTAATTGCTCCACTCTTTTTCACGAATTGTAGATCATTATCGTGAAAGTCAAGACCGCGCGAGCAATTTTAAAACTGTTGAACGGCTCCATGAAAATTCTCGGAGTGGATCTACAGAAGGCTAAGGATAATATCAAGAACAAGATCGAGGGCTACCCAAGGGTCGAGCGAGGAAATATATCGCCGTTTTCATTTTGTAAACAGTTCTGAAATATTCCAACACCTTTGTGGTTTTCAAGAAACCCGCTGAGAGAACGGCCAAAACATCTTCACCTGAACAACACTCTGCCTTCAGAGAATTATAATTGAAATTCGTCGGGGCTTCAACTCACACAAAAGAAAACTCGTCCTCGCAAAAACTCGCTTCGTCTGCACCATTCGGTTTTCTGACCAGCTTCTGGCTGGAAGTCTCGTTGAAATACGACAGCTAATTAGAAGACAGCAAATCATAAGTATTGTTTCTCGACCAATCAGAGAAAAAGCCAGAATCTGGTTTTTGAACATATGATCCGACATGTAAATGTAGCACGCCCTCCTTCCCCGCGTCTAAATAAAGGGATGGGTATGATCGCAAGCTAACTGTAATGTGAAACTTAAGTGTGTAATCGAAAATTTCAAAAGAACTGAACAGAGTGATTTTTGCGCGAAACTGCTTTCGTCCAATGTCAAATTGATGGTCCGCTCCATCTAGATCTGTTAGGAAATTTTACTAATATTTGTTATTGCAAGAAATCGCAGCAGCTATTCTTAACCTTTTTCAAGGGAGTCCTCTTCACATTTGTATTTTGTATTATTAGCGTTTGTAGAAGCTATTAGTAACGAGAGAAAATATATAGGCATTCTTTGTAACGTATGGTACCTAAACCTCTTGAAACACCGATCGCGTTTACCGTCACACTTAAGAAACAGCATGCGCAAACAAATAATGCGAGAGTTTTAAGCGAATAGACAAAAAAAATAAAATGTAGCAGGGACTACTTGTAAAATACAAACCTTTCTTGTGGTAGATGCACCATAAATTCCAATTTGGGAGAACATGGCATGCTGTGCAAATACATAATTAACTCTTACAGTGGCGTCGTCAGGTCAAACAATTCATTAGACTCACTGATGCGGTCAATATAAATGTTTGGTACTCATTATGGGAAAATCACCTTTCAGCAAAAAGAAAATAACTATCTTGCGAAACTCCTCTCGGCATCTCAATGGTACATTTTTTATGCTCCATTTACATAATGATTCATGTTCTGGGGTAATCTTCCGTTTCTATCGTCTAATTTAACCACGTTTATCTATGCCTAATTGCAGATAATAGAGCAGAATATAAAAGTGGTGCAAAATATAAGCTTTATCTGTAATTCCTTATAGTTAAACTGAAACTATTTTTGATAGAGCAAAGAAGTCTACATTGCTCGTCCTTGAAGACTACAGTTCCTGCTTCATTCTATAACAGGTTACGTAATCATCTCCACTAACTGAAGCAAAGTGAACTCAGCAGTTTGCCTGTCCAACTCTCCGGTGGGAACGAAAGCTCTTTTTGCCGGTTGTCTTCGACGATGATGAATGACTAAACTCATAAAAATTATTTGTTCATTCGTAAAGTTCTTTGAAATTTTTACTCATTTTTCTGTTTTGGATTATTCTAGTGTCATCGTTAAATGTTCAATGTTGGGCTTGCATTAATCTGAACAATTAGTAAAATTTTTGTCCTCTGTCGGCTTTTCCTTTTCATTAATTCCTTGTGTGGTTTAGCTTTAGACAGTTTACGAAAAAGCCGAAAATTATTCATAAGCTATACTGGAAAAAAGAAAGAAATGGTAATTTAAGTTGGGTTTGGTGTAGAAAATTCTTAGAAGGAGCTGAAAAATTAATAAAACAAATATTCTTCAAATATATTTTTCACTGCATGTAGTCGGTTGTCAAGTGCAATTTTGACGATCTTCAGAATTTTAGTTTCTGCAATTTTATTTATTAAATTTTCAAAAAGCGCTCGAGGTTATTGAAGAATACTCAGTTCAGTTTTATTGTTTACATAAGTTTCATTAGAGGTGATAACCATCATGACTAACTAGTTGCTAATTTTTTTTTCGCTTTTTAGAATCTCAGTTAATTGTAAAGAAGAAAGTTCGCACAGTTTTCTACCGACCCTTGTAGTCGCCACCTGCGACAAACACCTAGGATGAAAGTACATCGTCTATGCTTGGGAATTAAGAGTTTAATGCGTTACACTTTTCTCTAAATACCGATCACAAAATTAACTTGAAAGCTTACCTTGTTAGTATACTAGGGTTTATATATACAAACAAAGTGCTGAACATGTTGTTGAAAGTCAAAGTGGAAGCACGAAAATTTCAGTCCGAGTTCACGAAATGTGACAGATTTTTTTTTCGCGTTCGCGATAATCACTTTCACTACTAATCCTATTTTTTCGCAGAGTTAAAAATAACTTGGTAATTATCAAAATGGACTGGATGTGAAAAGAATGGTCTTGATGGGTCCAAAAATATATTAAAAATTTCCAATGGCGTCGTCTGCATATCAGGCCACGATTAAAGAAATTTCCCCAGCCAATCACATTACAGTAATCTTAGTAATGGGCCAAACATGTGATGGGAATTAAAATGTGATTTTTATTGTTCACATCTAAGTGTATTCAAGACATTATGAACACCAAATAAAGCGTTATATACATATGCTTTGAAAGCTCCATGTTTAAGAAGAAATAGAACAATTTTTTCAACACGAAGAGAATAACGCAGTGAAAGCTCTTCTAACAAAATTTCCCACATTACGCCGGTACAACCATCGAGAACAATTATTTCATATCTTAGTTAATTTGATTATTGCAATTTGATTCAAAGGCACAGCAGCTACCCGGAAACTTTGTAGAAATCCATTTGACGTTAAAGATTCCGTTCTTCTCGTAAAAAGGCATTACTATTAACATTAGAATTTCGTTGGGAAAACTTCAGGAGTCCTTTCTGTTCTTTTTGCACAGTAAATATTGTGTACAGTGAAAACATGTTCAAAATTGGCTTTTATGTTCATTTAGAGTGTCATCCCTTGAAACATTTTCACTCGCAAACCGTACTGTGACTGTTGTGTCAATTTTCGTGTAAGAGAAAGCAAGCTGCCGACACGAATACATAAATGTCCCGATCTTTATTCACATTGAACAATGAATAATCGACGCAGAAATTATAGAAAAGCCAAGGCATTGAAATGAAAGTTGTCGCATGTTTTGATGAGCACTACATTCTGTACAGACGGACAATAAAATATCCTTATGTTAAGAATAATGCGAAACACAAAGTCGACATGATTTCAAAACATTAACCGTAATTTCGCTGGTTTTGCTACTGCGGTTTCCCTTTTGCCTCTTACTAACATAATTTAGTCGATGAGAAGCTAATGAGAAGTTTCACGGTCGAGCGATATATAATGCCTAAAAGAGCACGTTATGGCGTTAAATTGTCGTATCTAGAACATATACAGACACAGTTGTCTTTCAAAGTATACCTTGTGTGATGGCAAAGCGTTTTAAACAAAGCTATGAAATACGAGTGCTGAAGGTTTGGTATTCTCAACCAGAGCATTTCAATAAAAATTTTCTGGATTTCATTATACAAGAAATTTGTACGTGCAGAATCAGTAAAATGTTAGAGAAAAACCGTAGCGATTGTAAACATGTACCTTTTCAGATTGAAACATTGTTTTGCCTTTTCACCATGCAGACTGCTGAGTCTTCCATTCACTCTTGTTTACAAGACTGAATAACTTCATTTTTCTGCGGTATAAATTGGTTTTCTTTGCACTCTCCCACAGCGTGGATAATGAAAATGGAAATTTGATATGAATATATATCACGTTTCATAGACAATGCATCACTTGAAGGTATCTTCTATTTTCCGTACCCTCGCGGGTTTTCTAGTAAAGGATATTTTGGGTGTGTTATCTTGAATGTAAATAGCATTGCATGTGTGAGTTATTTTCAGGCTACTTGGGGATAACTGACTTACTTTACTACTCTGTATCCCAAGGTGAATAATTCAAGTATGTCATGGGGTTGAATTAAAATTACTGAATCAGCCGCATCAGCGTCTCACATCAACTGCCTTTTAAGCGAGCGATTTTAACCACGCTGTATACTGAGTGTTATTTACCTGAAAAAAGGATTAATGCTTAGCGTGCATAGTGGACTTGGGAGGTATAATAATCCAGATATACACACGTACCGACTGGGTTGGACTCAATAACGTTTAATTCTTTTACTCAATAGAAACACGAAAATAATGCAAGAGAAAACAGCAAGGGAAAATAACCTATTGAGTGAGACTATTAAAATTCAAATTCTCCCTATATTTTCGAAGGTGATCATTATGGCATTCCAGTTTGAGAATGGCGATATGCGTAGTTGTTCCCTAAAAACTGTAAAATCGGAAGCCTTAATATTCGTGCATGTTAAGGTTCTTAACAAGCAAAATGGGTTTGTGTGTCTTCACAATTTGAATCAATTGTATGACATTAAGGCAAGTTGAAGAGCAATTTACGCTCAGATCAAAAAGGCCTAAAGCAATAGAAAGCGTAAATTTGTCGACAAGTTTCCATGGGTTCTCTGCACGAAATGTAAATAATTTTTAGTCATACTTTGTAGTTTGCTTTATCAAAAATTTAAATGCTGTTGCCTATATCAAAATACATTTTATGCTCAAAATTGACGCAGGATACTAGAAAAACCTAGGAATTGCATAATTCAGTAAGCTTGTTTAAATTCACCAATTCATGTCAGCATTCTAAGATCTGTGGATTTTACATCCGGGGTTTATTGCGCGGCAGCTTTCCAAAGAAAATGAATCTAATATCTGCATTATTTTCCAAAGAAAGGATCGACTCTTAGTTTTAAACTCCTTAAACTTGTCTTGAGCCTGTCTCAACACATGGACATCAGTATTGTATAACAGGAATCTACTTCAGTGCAAAAAATAATCGGCTAAAAGCTCTCTTGCACAACGTTTTCTACAATGACACACGGAACACCAAGGAAAACAGGTATTGATAATTAATCAACATATAATACGTGAACTTCTTATTTCAGCAAATTTATTATCTAAAGTAAAGATGTGATTATTTCTGTAGATGTACATGCAATTATATATCCAAATATATCATATAACATTATATTCATATAAAGACTAGACATAAAATAACATAGTACTCGCATCTTATAAATATTCTATAAAAAGTGATGTTTTGTCAAACGGTTCTAACATACGCGGAAGTATTTTAACTGTGTGACGATGCAGGGACCTAGCCGTGTTAGTTTAAAGAAGCCGTTGCAGATATTGTTAATAAAGAAACGTATGATTTAGAAATTAACTCGTGTGAGAACACAAGGTTCATTTTCAGGGAAGTATCTTGGAAGGTGTCTGATATTAACTATAGGCTTTACAAAGCTGTGAAGTTGCAGTAATTTTTTAAATTTAATTTCTTAGATTTTGATTATAGTTTGTGACCACGTCTATATGAAATTTTATCAAGGATCTCGCCGTATTGTAAGGTTCTATGGATTAGCCATTAAGTAAGCTATCTCACTGTAGACTTTGTACTTACAAATTCGGGTAAAACTGTACAGAAGGTACCACATTTGCAGTATTGGTAAAATTGCGTAAAACTACCGCCGCATATGTGTTGCTCAGTGCATCACAAAAGGTTTTTGCTTAATTCCAGCAATAATTGCAAAGAGATTTGGGGAAAATCCATGATCTATCACCTTCACATTTCAGATATTACTTATAAGAAGCTCCAGGTCAGTGAATGCTTTATATTTACTTATTTATTGGTCTTCCGAATGGATAAGAAAAGCACTTATGAACACAATCGCAACAAACACAAACACGCACCAAACACGACAAACACAATTAGCACCATGGAAAGTCTACTGTAGTCCTCTTTTGAATTTGGAAACTAGCCTAGCCCATCTTAATCTTCTTTAATCCTAGCCTTTATTTCAACTAATTATAACCTCTTTGTTGGTGTTCCAAGTTTCCAAGCAATTATATAAAATTTCCTTCAATTTTAGTGTGATTTTTGGTTTAAGGGCAGAGTTAAAAATGACTGCTGTGTCGGACATTTCTTTAAAACGATCTTTTAGAGTCAGTGAAAGAGATTCCACATCTTTAGCTTTATCCTTACATGTACAAGAGTTTAAACCTTTAAAATTAATACAACTCCGGGAGAGGGGAACAATGAACAAACGACTTAAAACAAAGTAAATTCTAGAAATTAAATTTCCTTGAAGTGATAGCATAATTGAGCCCGGAACTAATCTACGCGGAGTAAATTGATCTAGAAATCGGCACCTTTTCATGTCTACGCTTCTAAAAACCTGATGGAAAGGATATCATTTCTCGGCATCTTTCACAGCACTCAAAGCGAAACTTACAATCTTGCCGTTTTAACCGTAAGCATGTCGCTTATTGGCTTCAAAGATATAACCAGTAGTCAGATCTTGATAGGTTTCGAATCCTTTCAAGGTACTGTATTTTATACAACTAAAACTGAAAGCCTTTTCATAATCTTCAACTAGAAAAGAATATCAACTAACATCCTTGTATACCATGGAAAAACAAACAGCTGGAAAACTTAACTCTTATCTGGTCATTTCAGCGTCAAGATCAGACGTGCAATTCATCAAGTGATGGCTTTAGAACAATTTGATTACTCACCACCGAGATATTTCTATTATAAATATTTATCAAACCGTGTTAGTCATAAGTTTCTAGTCGATCCATTGTAAGAAATTACCGCCCCTAAATTTAACATTTTCAAATAAATGAGAAGAATAACCTGGAAATACTGTAGTCAAAGAAGGAAAAGTGTTCTTCTAATATCAATACATCTTAACTGCCAGATAACTTCCATATACACTCAAAAGTATAATAAACCGGTTGGGACCTTTGAATAGTGGCAATGGGTTTTTCAAGCTGAGCAAACCAACCGAGCGAGGTGTCGCTCACCATTTACATTTATGTTTCTCGTTATTGTTTTCGGCTGATGAGAGACTGGAAACTGAAAATGTAGCAAGTGGCAAGGAAATTTCCGCTGCTGTGTTTCCAACGGGAGAAGGGACTACCTCTGGAGTAGTTTACAATTTCTGAAAGGATTTTCTAGAAAATTACTTTCTCATTTGAACTCTGACCACAATTTCCAGATTTTATGGTAAATGTTATCATTGCATACGGCTGTTGTCCTCGCAGTACGAGCGGCAGTCAAAACTGGGCTGTCCTACCGAAACGAAACGATAATGGCCTTTTCCTTCGTAGCTAACGTTATTCTTATTTTGGCCTCTATTGATGGTTAACTTGAGAATTCCGGGTTTTATTTGACAAGAAACAACATATTTTGTTCAAAATAACACAAATATTATCCTACCTGGCGACACTGGAAGAACTACGAGCCAGTTGCTGTGGCGAAGGCCAGCGACCCGTTTTTGGCGCCAAATTAGAAGCTTAGAGACACAAAATGTTTCATGTCTCTCACTTTTTACAATCTTATAGGGTTTTTGGAATTGTAAATCCTGTTTCGTGACTATTTAATGCCGTCTCCAGTGAAAACATTTGCCCGATTTCAATGCCCTTCATGTTGACTTACAATGACGTCAGGACAGCGAAGTTTTTCCCGCCTGCTGATTCCTCATTGGTCAATTCAAATTTCAGGGCTCCAGCCGTATGCAAGAATGTTAATGTAATACTAAATGAAAAGCACCCCTAGAGTCAAACCTTCAAAACCCTAAACGAAAAGACTTCCTTGTTCTATTGGCTCAGACTTGGCGCCTTTCGCATCCACTTGCATAGGAGAATAAAATTAAAGATGACGGCTGGTACATTTACCCATAACTCCTAGCACGCACGAAAACCCAAAAACACATAAAAACGTCCAGAAAAGTTTAAACATCTTAGCGTATACAATTTCGTTAGAACAGGGAAAAATATCGCAAAGCATGCCTTTTCTTCTGCTTATACGTTGTATCAAGAGATATCATATCATAATCTCGTGGTTTTATTAGGTTCCCAAGGCCATTGAGGTAAAATGTACAGCCGCCATTTTTCCCCATGGAGGTTGGTCAGCATTAGATAACACAGGGGTGAAATAGTTTTCTGCGCCCGCAATGATAACAATCCTCACAAAACCTCCTAACCCCAACCCTAAGCGCTGGTCACTAAATCTACCTCACCCCATGTTATTTTATGCTAACCGTGGAGGTTTGACTCCGTTATTGAAATTTTGTTCAAATAATTATATGAAGCTGATATTCTATTTATCCAGAATTTTGACTTTAGAGAAGGGCTGCCTTAGTACCAAAATCAAAATATTACTGTGTTCGTGCTTGTTAATTGCCGTAGAATTTGGAATGCATAAACAGAAAAACAAGATATAAAACGTGTTGAATTTACAACAGACCCTTACACTAAAGCTCAGTTGTAAGACTCCTGGTGCTAGAAGGTTTCTACTCATTTTGGTACAAAACTATGTATCGTAAGTAATGATAAAATTTTAAACATTTGTTCTGCAACTCACCCTGGGCCTGAAAATGACTTATTTTTAGTTGAAACTTTCTTTTTTCCCCTTCTCTTAGTATTGAATTTTTTAACTTTGTTAATACACATTTTAACCCAAGGGAAAACATCATGGGCATATTGTTTTTCGATTGAAGATCCATCAATCCTCTTTGAAATATCTCATTTTTCAAAATAATTGAAATATGCAATTGCCAGATGCACTCTAAACGCAGAAAGATGCAAATGTGCTAAAAAGCTGTTATAATATGTGTATAAAAGGTACACGACTTTTCTAGCCATTTTGTATTTCTCATAATGAATTTTAATAGCAAAATTCTTTCTCATCAAGGGAGAAAAATTTTATCAAAAGCACAAAAACTGTATCGTCTAGTTCTGCCCAGCAGAAAAAGAAAATTTTCTTGAGATTTGTAATATGTCGTGCCTTGTTAAAAAGTCTGCCCGAGGGGTTAATGTGAAATCTTGGAATGACTTTCCAGCACTTGATGTTCCAGAGGAATATGCTAGTAAACCCCAGTAGACTGATAAAAGAGATACCAGATAAGTGATCTTGGATTTGAAATTGCATGTACATGCTGTATGAATTGTCTGGCATGATATTGCACACGCAAAAAACATCGGTAGAAAAATATATTTATATGCAAATTGCTATATTTTCCTGTTCAGTTTTGAAAAGTTAAAAAGAAAGGTTGAGTTCTTTTTGAAGACTAAAGGCGCAAGGATTTTTTACTCAAAGGCTTGAGAATAACGAGTAATGGAAAAGACATATTTTTATCGAGATAACTGGATGATAAATAGCTTGAAGTGTCTTCCGATGGTCTTACGATACAGATCGGAAAGTTATGCTAATTTGAAAATGACAGCAATTCACGTAAACAAAGCCGTGAATTTTGCAGGTCAAATGTTTTCTTTTATCTGATTTTACCTGCGTACTACAACCTTCTATGTTCCTGCTTCTTATGTTTTTTATTTATTTCTCATTGCCCGTGAATATATTTATCAAATTTCAATAACTGTATGGAGAGGATTTATTTTCAATTCACAGTGCCCTTTTTGTTCAATTGAATTCTTTTTGTTCAGTTTAATCATCCTCCAGGTTTGTTTTAATACTTAGGATATCATACACTGATTACGCCATAGAAAATGCAAGAATTATTCCCCAGCTGTGATGCAATTTAAGCTTACGTATGTGATAGAAAATGAGGAATGTGGTGGTAGTTATTTTTTAATAAGGGAAACCCATATCGTACGTCTACTGAAAACATGAAATTCACCGAACGGCAAAATGGCACATCCGACTAAATGTTGTGTTTATTTCATTCAGAGCAAGAGATTTTTATTTTGCCCCAAAGGACTTTAAAAGACGTTGAAGAGGAGGAAAAGCGGAAATCCGGAAGAAAGAAGAACCGATTGGAGGAATAGTGATCAATTGGTAACGTTTACTTAAGTGTTTTGTATTATGATTTATCGACTGCTTTGCGTCAGTGGGAACAACAAGACCATCAACACGAATATCATACAGACATCGAAGATCCACAGAAATATGAATAAAAACACTCCACCAAAAATCATAGAAATTTTGAAGATTCTGAAGATTTTGAAGATTTCAAAAATTTATATTGAAAATTTTGAGCTCACCTCACAGCCAAATACCAAAATATCCTTTAAAGAAACTGGTTGATTTTTGTTGTCAAATCGAGGCTTTCAATGTTGTAACATAAACAACAATAATCGAAATCTTATTTTATAACATCTGCTCGCTTTCAAAAACAATTTGATAATTTGAAGCTTTTATACAATCAAGCAAATTTTATAGTCGAATTTAACCCGAATGCCTATTTTTCTCGAAGGTGACACGGGAAATTGAACCCTAATGAATGCTTCTTCCACCTCGTTAGCAATATTTTGAGATAGATCCATCGTTTCGATAGCGTTTTGCCATATATAGCTATAACTCTAGGCCTCAAGAGGCAGCCTGAAACTGACAGAATAATGACAAATTAGGAAGTAGAATTTCGTGTTTTGGGTTGAAAGCCGGAAAGGCGAATAAACTCAGAATAATTTTAACGATAACACCATAAAAGCATCGGGACCCTTGCTTAGTGCCTTCCTTCAAAATGCAACAACTGAAATAAGAGAAAAGCGATTAATTTTATGTAAGACATCTTTGTATTCGAATAATAACAACATGAAGCTGTATGGTGTTTCAAGTCGGACCTCGTGTTTGAGTTTTCATTCTTGATTGTGTCAACAAACACGCTTTTTCTCCAATAAATATAAAATAATTGACCTAAGCATTCTAGTTTAATGCCCAACAAGTATATTTTTTATGGCAATGAAAACCGTCTGCCAG
Organism: Catalaphyllia jardinei; assembly: GCA_022496165.2. Lineage (NCBI taxonomy): Eukaryota > Metazoa > Cnidaria > Anthozoa > Scleractinia > Caryophylliidae > Catalaphyllia > Catalaphyllia jardinei. The sequence goes on along the minus strand of CM042747.1, from coordinate 43,549,566 downwards.
CTCTTAAATATATCATCGATTATCGCTCATAAAACAACTAGAATAGTAAGCTAAGTTGTATTCTGATGTTGTTACTGCGTAATGTTTTCCTTATCTAGTCTGCTTTTGGTCGTTTTTTTTTATGCACATTTTTTTGACTCCATATTTTTTCCCAGATCATCCCCACTCCACTGGCCGACTTTTGTGTTTGGAGTTCTCAAATACTAGCAAGATTACCTGCATTTTTGTCCTAAAAATATCGTTGTAAGTTTGCGTATAAGGTCAGAGAGTGCCAGGACATAACAATTTCGTTTGCTTTAGACTGCTTTCTTTTTGGTGCTAGCAGCTTATTGGCGCTTGTTGTTCCTTATAACACTTATTTTTAAAGGCATATTTTGTTACTTACCTTTTTGCTGTCTTCTTAGCTCTCAAGTCATCTTCATCGTCTAAAAGCGTTTGACAAATGTCGCTCAAAGACGACACCCATTCGTTTGTCTCCAACAATTAATGAAAAAAAGCATGAAAACTTGTTTCGACCACATCAGCCAATCCCAGTGAAGCAATGTTGTCAGTTTTCACAGCAACAGTCAATGGGTTTCAGATAAAAAGCCCCTCATTACCCGAATCACAATGAGGATGCTGAACCAATTTCCTGCTTTTGTGTCACTATTCATTGATATGCTGTGAGGTGATTTGAAAACACTGCGTGGTTCTGTTACAGTTGAGAAATTACGAGGCTAGGAGAAATTCAAGGCCAAAATTTATCATAATTGTTGTTTTAGGGTTTGCGGTGGGATTTTCTTCGGTTTTGCCTTTGTTTCGGATTGTGCCACCGACATAGTCAGGAAATCTGTAAATATTTATTCTGTCTTTTTTGGATAAAGGTCATTTTGTATATGATCAAATTCAATTGTTGCTTTTTGACGGAGCGAAAGCGGAACAACAAAAGTATAATTTAGCTCTGTTAAGGAAAGCGAGCAACAGTGGTCAAAATGTGAAAAAATCCTTGACAAAAAGCAGTTAGAAATGCGAAAAGAAGGACACAGGTTAAACAAGAGAATAATAGGATGCAAATTTCTTTGCCTTGGTGCAGACAATCATTTTTCACAATAAGCCGATCAACCTCAGATGGACAAGATGTTTTTTCTTTGAAATTCATTTGATTATATAAAGAATATAGCTCCTTTTTATCATAACAATGTGACACCTTTCCAGAATGTTTTCATTTGTTTCGCGGCTACGATTTAAATAGAAATATTTTGCGTTCGGTCTTTGTCATAATGTTCTGTTTGCATTTGTTAATATAGAAAAATCGATGCAGAGATTCTTTTAGAAACAAGAGACCCTGTTTTCAAAACACACTTACAGCACCGTTGGCTCCCTGCCTACGTCGTTTTGGGAATCATGAAAGTTACATCTCTTGTCATCTGGAGCGCGAGAAGTCGTTGTCATGGTAGAAAAACAGGTGACTCCTTTTACGTTTAAACATGGAACTAAATGTTTCATTATTTAAAATAAACATGCAATTTACAAGTTCTTTTAAAATAAGGAATCTCAAAAGACATAATTTGTTAGAGTAACAGTGTCCTGAGAATGCGCACGCGCCGAAAGATATCTGCTGTCTTTCAAAATAGTAAAATTAAATGGCAATGCAATCAACTTCTCCATTAGTACTGTTCCCCGCCACATACAGATAATACGTTTTTAACCTCCCCTAAGAGAGCACCTCTTTTGGGAGGACACTCGGTAATACTCCCAGCCACATACAACACTGCATTTTAATCTCCCATAAGCAGACACGTCTCTTTACTGGTCTCGAAGGTGCACACACTGCCAGGCTCTTGTATCTTGAGTAGACTACATAAATCGAGCTTTGCAAATAGTTTTTCTACACGGAATTGTTGTCGCTAAAAATAAAAATGATAACTTTTTCAGAGTTGAACAAGCTACTTTGTGACTATCATGATAAACTTTCGTCAAAACAGCACTTTAGATCTAATGTGACTCATTTCGAAGATGGGGCCTTGTCACTAGAAAACAGCACACGACTTGTATAACAAAGGAACGAGAAATAAGTCACAGAGTTTCAAAGCATCCGAAGAAGGCTACTGAAGGGCAGCCCGTGTAAAACACCTTGTTGCTTAGGATTTATATGATAAACAAGCTTACTATCAACAGTCAAAGGACCAAATTTCTGCCTCACAACAGAGAAAAGCCTCATTTGCCTTAACGAGTCGAGGAGAGTTGTCAAACATAGTTTAGATCATGTAATTCACTTATTTTCCACTGGTTTCCTTTCTTATTAATCCGCAACTGAGCCAAGATAGTTTTACTGTATTTTCTTTAGCTTAAATCTGGTGAAATGTATCATATGTGCAATAAGACAATGTACATTCCTGAAAGTTGGTTTAACGCTGAATCAACCGTGATCAGTTTTAAAAGTGATTTCCCAGACTGAGTTCTGTCTGATCCGTAGTTGTTTCAGCTCTCCCTCGTAAGCGGCAACAACGTTTGCGTCCAAATAAGATAATGCAAAATGCTTTCCTGAACTCCTTGTTCATGCAAGCGTAAACTATGGGGTTGAAAACAGAGTTAGAGTAATGCATCCATTTTGCTACCACAACGGAATCGGGCGTCACACATCGAGTACAAAATCCATACACTATGTTTATGATGAAGAATGGTCCCCAGCTGATGACAAAGGCGCCCATAACAACGGCCAACGTTTTTGCGGCGCGCATCTCAGACGCAAGAAGGAAGTTTTTGACGTTGCCGTTAATCATGAGTGCTATTTGGCGCGCTTGGAAACGCGCCGTCTTGAATATAAACCTATACGTGGTACACATGATGATGAGTGGCACAAAGAAACAGCTAATGACCACCATTAGCTCGTATTTCGGCGGAGGCAACGTCCATAGGATAATCTTGAGCGACGACATAATGATCGAAAAAATCCAAAGGATGATTATGGTTGTTATTGCCTTAACTGACGTCATCGTGGTGTGATAACTGAGCGGGTAAGTGATGCAGAAGTATCTCTCTATGCTAATTGCGGTCAGATTAATAATGGATGCGACTCCGCAGAGGATGTCCATAAATGTCCAGACTTTTAGAAGGCCTTGTTTAAGTTCTACTCCTGACATAAGATAAGCGGCCCATATCGGCATGGATACCAGTGCTATCAAGATATCAGCCACAGCTAAAGACACCACGAAATAGTTTGTCACTGTGCGAATCTTTGTATTCCTCTTGAAGGCGAGAATGACCAGCGCATTCCCAAATAATGTCATAGTCATAATAAGAAGCAGAAAACTGAATGAGAGAATGCTCAGTGGATCGTTCAGGTCACCAGTTGATGAACCATTTTGGGGCAATCCTGAATTCGATGAGTTTGTTTGGTTCATTGTTTGAACCTTCTCCGCGGTGGCCGCGGGCGATGCCATGACGATCGTTAAACTGCAAACAGCTTTGAAGTCTTTAATTGCCGATTTGCTTTTGGAAAATGAGCACTACTTCCGACCGGCTGTCAGGAAATAATAAAGTTCTTTTCTTACCTTTTGACCTTTATTGTGTTCCTGTTTACCGCTTGCTGTAATGTTTGCTTATATCCTTAGCAGAGGACTTTCAGTTCCAAATTGACACTAGTAGATGACTTTGAGATTCCACAGATCTTCTTTGCTTAGCAGAGGACTTTCAGTTCCAAATTGACCCTAGACGACGAGTTTGAGATTCTACAGATCGTCTTTTCTTAGCAGAAAACTTTCACTTCCAAATTGACCCCAGACGACGACTTCGAGATTCCACCGATCTTCTTTTCTTACGTCAGAAACATTTCTTCTTTACTCTGCCAGGTTTTTTAGACTGTAATGATTTCAGCAGCTTCTAAACGTTGACGGAACCACTTTCTGAAGTCATTCTCTTGACGAAAATGGTCTAAATCAGTAGAAAAATGAGCATAAGCCTATTAAGTGAGGTTCTTAGTATGTTTAATGCCACTATATTTCGCATCACATAAAGATCTAAGAGGATAAAGCTAATTTCCCTAATCACTTAATGATCGATTCTGTCCAGTTAGAAGAAGCGGTTACAGATTACCCAATTGCACGGGAATAAGTGTAATCCTCTTGAAGACACAATGAATAATCTGCGTCCTTCAATTTGTTCTTATGACAAATTATTATTTGTCGACTCTTGCCGAGAGTTAAATCAAAACCTTACTTTTACCTTGTGGTTGCTAATAAAAGTGTTTTCCTTTAGTACGACAAAAAAATTCTGACTGAAGTTGTTCAGTGAATTCTTGATGTTAAAGTGGCTTTATTTTCTTAAGAACAGCCGCCAATTTTCCATTATAGAGTAGATAAAGAAAGGATTAGTTGAACAATGGCACCGACCACCGACCATATAAGAAAATATTGACAATATGGCTATTATCATATTACTCGAGCATTTACCGCCGTCAAAATTCAGATTTAGAAATATATTCAACATTTAATCAAGCAAGGAGACACTACAGAAATATTTTTGAAGAGGAAAAAGCGTTTTTGTTTACAGTCTTCAATTTCAGCAGGAGGAAAAAGTGGTAGACGCAATTTCCTTTTCTCCTCGAAGATAAAAATTATGAAATTTTAAATTTGAGTGCAATATGAAGCGAATATTCATCGCAGTTAATATTGTTTAATTAAGTGAACGTATGCGAACGTTTCTGTGGGTATTATAATTATTTAACACAAGGCAGAATTTAATGGTCTGTCGGCTTGATTTGCATTGAAAGCTATCTGTTATGTAAAACATCATACATGGTATAATTACAATAATTTTAACCAATGAGGTGGCGAGTTGGTTATAAACGTGGTTGTCTTACCTATGACTGAATTGAAAAAAAAGGCTATTTTTAACTCGAAAACCTTGCTCAGGTAATTGGTTTACTTTTCGTTTTCACTCTGTGGTTCCATGGAAGGGGCTAAAACTGAACATGCTCAATGCAGTCTTGGCCCACCTTTGGAAAACCTTTCAGACGTTGTTTAAGCCTATTAAAAATATTGAAAATCGTACGGTGGCGTATGACGTCATAAGAACCATAAAAAGCAAAATCGTCGCCTAAGCAATAAGTAAAGAGCTATGTTAAGCTGTAAAGCAATATAGGTTTTCAGAGGCAAAAGTACTCGGCATGGTCCGGTTCTCATTCAACATCGAGAGCTGTGATAACAGTTTACAACTGCGAACAGAATTTATCGAGCTTTATCGGACCATAGTTATTCGGCTGGAAAAAGGATGACTTTGTTAAAGAGTATCACCGAATCCAAACTCTTTCGTATTTCGTAAAGAAAAATGATAATTAACAGTTAAATGGAGTTAGCCTGGGAAAATTTACAAATTAGCTATTTGGCCTCACTTCCCTATTTGGTCTCAGTGATCTTGACTATTTCACTAGATTCTGGCTATTTGACCTGATTGTGTTAATGTGGTCTGAGTTTGGCAATTCATTTTGCTTTGGCCATTTGGCTCTCAATGCAAACTTGATCAGAGAAAGACTTGTAACTGGAGAACATTTTACTTCCATCGGTGCTGTTCTAGAGTCATTCGTTCCACTGAGCTATGACGCATCGACGTTAAAACTGTACTGTCGCGTAGTTGTCTTGAGTATTTTTAAACTGAAGATGAGAAGAGTTACTGGTTAATATAATGGCTATAAATTCTGCATTTTTTAGGACTAGTAACCATAAGTGTCTGATTGTTGTCAAGACAGAGAGCGACTGTTTTAACCTGTTAACGTTTGTTTTAAAGCCAATTGGGTGGCCAGCTTTCACAAATTGTCAATCTTACCCGAATGAATTATTTAAGGCCGCATGGAGGTGGTAAACTTTCTTTTGTGCATTAGCTCTGCAAGCCTAAAGCTACCAGGCTTTAAATGAGTAAATACAGCTATGAATTTGAAAGTATAACTGGAAAAAACAATTAGCCAATAAGAGACTTCTCTAACCCTGAGTCCATAATGATCCATTCTCGGTGATCAGCGACTATAAAGCATGCCAGCATTTATTTTTAAAAAGGCAATTTTGTTTGCAAAATTTGTAACGGTAGCAAAAATACAAGCCTTGAGTATTTCCATTTCTTAATCCAGGATTGCCTGTTTAACGATGTATGACCTATGCGCATTCAAATAATATAAACACTAATATCCTGAAACAGTTAATAAGAAAAGCAGTGAGGTCCTATATCTTATCTAAAATCATCACAACGCGGAGTTACTCAGCAGGTTTACGACTCGAAAGTCATTGAAAAGCCAGAAATTTCCAAACTATGTATTGCGCATCTCATTAATTTTGTAACATGCATAGTACTCTAGTAAATGCGACTAAATTGACTGCCGAAATACGGAAGATTGCTTACACTCACTAAAAGAAAAACATTTGCAGAGCAAAAGCACATGTGTAATAAAACGATACAAAATAGCAGGAATTATCACAACATTTGAATTGTTTTCATCATTCTACACACCTCCGCAGGCAATTCTTGCTCTCGCTGCTCACTATCGACTAGAGACATAAAGCTAGCGACAAAACTCAGCAATCGTGCGAATGAAAATTTCGCATGTACCTGATCGTTAAATGACTGACAATACGTCACACAGCCGCCTGTTGGTTTTCACGAATATAACCATTCTGAATGCTTAAATAAACCGGTTTTGCGCTAAACCTCCTTTGAGTGTACCTGGTAGGTTTTGGTGTTGATTTTGCTCACTGTATTCGGTTTCCCATCTGTTGCCTTTCACAACTTGAGAGAGAGGGACTTCAATCATCCTTATCTGACTGTTTTATACTTTTCTCGTGAAACGCATGCGCAGCTGCGGCAACGGGATTGTCCAGACCCCCCGTCAGGCGAGACCCAAAACAGCATTAACCTTGCCTTTGTAGATAGTAAAATGATCGCTTTAAGCACATAGAAAAATATCTAGAGTTTGACGAAATTGAGATAAAATCTCACTTATTTAAAAGTAAATAGGTCGTAAATGTCGTTTATCGGGAAGTGTTCGTTGAATAATTTTAACATTAACAAGGAAACGCGCCGCATTCTAAAATAGAATCGGTTGCCTTTGGCACTCGAGAAGGCCACCAAGTTGTGATTTCTTAATTCCTGGTAAACGAAATTGATATTTATCACACTTAGAACTTCATCTCCGTTACTCAAATGGAAAATTAGTTTCTCTCCCTTTTTTGAATGAAACATATGGAAATTGAACAATTCATCAGGCGAAGTCAAGGTTGTGATGGATATTATTAAACATCCTCAAGCGTTTTGCCGCCATAGACAAAACACGACCGCTTCCAGACACTGTGTTTCAAAAACTGTATTTCTACGATCACTTTAGATGGCGTTTTTCAGTTTCAATTTATGGCTAACACTAGGCCTTTAGTTTTTATTTTCCCTTATGTTTATACTATGGACGTTCCAGTATAACAACAAACTTAATGGAATAAAGATTGAAATGTTTACCGGTAAACATAATATTTAATGCGGGTTTAAATTCATTTATATTCAGTATCAAGAAGGAATGCTAAGGGCGCAGCTTAGAGCAGGTAAAGCTTTTCATTTTCCATCAAGACAGTTCATAATTCGATCCGTTGAATCAAGATAACATTGTCGAGGAACACTTTCTTGAAACATAACAAAGCCGCTAGAAATGACAAGGAACTAATGAATAAACAATACTACCTTCCACTAATAACAAATATTGAATAAATTAACTGTCGACAATTTCAAAACAAAATGGCTTCTCTATAAACGTTGCCTTTTCGAAGAAAAATAATTGATAATCGGCCGCTTGCACCACTTCTACCTTTACTTAAAGTCTCTTAGTGCTGGACTCAGACTAGTGTTTGTAAATAAATATGCGGTTAACCCTTCTGGCCATTAAAAAGCGTGCACTGACGATTATTCTCGCAGATTTAATCACAAAAATCTCTCGTCTGTCATCCGCGATAAAAAACTACAATTACACAATTTAAATCTCACTGATTAGGACTTTGTTTGTTCTCGTGGCAATATCCCCCCCCAAAAAAAAACCCTTCTCCAATAGAGATGTACCTTTTCATTTCGATAATATTTTATAATATGTGGCCTGCGTAACAAGTGAAGAAAATGACATGCGGTAGAAACTGAAGAAAAGAACACTGTCATGTTTGCGTTCACCTTGTGCACGAGATTTGTCGTTGCTCCATCTTATAGACCCTTCTCCAAAATGGCGGCCCAAAATTGGAATAAGTTACAATTACCTAAGATTAAAAACTTATACCAGCCCTAGAAATAGCACTTTTGCTTTAGTAACTCTGCAAAGTTTCAGCATTTCAGGTGTAATATCAGCTGAGAAAATGTAGGTTGAAAATTGAGAAATTTACAACGGACGTTTGTATGACTGTATTCAAGCGTCTGTAAATGTTTCAATTTTAAACTTAAATTTTCTCAGCTGATATAACACCTGAAATGCTGAAACTTTTCAGGGTTACTAAAGTAAAGGTGTTCTTTCTAGCGCTGGAATACGTGTTTAAATTTGATTTATTTGAATTTTCGGCCGCCATTATGGTATAGGGTCTCCTATGCAAGCATGAAAGACAATATATGGATGGCCGTAACATAATCGAGGCACCAATTTTCCAAAGGTTAGAAAAGCATTCTGATTTTTTTAGCTCGTTTGGTTTCATTCATTGCCTTGGGTCTTCATTACCAGAATAAGCATTGATGATCTTACAGGGCTAGGGCGAGAAATAAATTTTACATATTTGGTGTAAACAAATTCTAAGATCGTTCATGCAAAGGTGTGTAAATTTTCCTACCGCGTCAGTATTAGCCGGTCATAAAATAACACATTTATCATATGGAAAAAAAGATCTATAAAGAGGATATTAGAAAAGGCTTATTGAACTTGGTATATATATCATCTCTTTGAACCTAGTTGTACTACATGTAAGGTGCGGCAGGCGGAAAAATTGAATGAAGGAAATCTACATATTCTTGGGTTGCACCGTCACGCAATTATAAATATAATTCCAAACCCATTCAGTGAATAAACTCCAGAAATTATATTTATAGGAGATAAATAATTAAAACACTTCTCCAAGTCTTAGGTCTGTACGTTTTCCCGATCTTCAAATATTTGTCGAAATATTTTGTACAAATTTACAGGGGCCCAGTATGGAGCCGCCATGTTGGCGGCCGGAAATCAAAATAGTGTAAACATCTGGAACTTAATTTGGCTATCTAGGTCACTGATTATCTGAAGTGATCAAGAAAAAATTTAAATAAGCACTTTTTCTAACACTTTAATTTCTAAAAGGACTAAAAATCCCGTGAGTTATAGTTTATATTATTCGACAAACACATTGATAGCTTTATGTCATGCGTCGCCATAAAATGTGCCTATTTTTAAACGAAGCATGTTCTTGAGCTGAAAAGTTGTTAACAGATATAAATTTACTCCCTCTCATGTCTGATGAAGACAGTAACTTTAGCGGCTCTTTTTGGTTTTAGAAAATGTTGACGTCACGTGCAACCCAAGAATGGAAGTTTCAGGCTTTGACATTGGTAACGTAATCCGGGCGCGATGTTATGTTGGGCAGAATTGCGTTGTGATATTTTGTCTCGTTGGGCACCATCCCATGCTGTTCGTCTTTCTTTAAGCTATTTTAGTCATTGATGATCCTACTGAGCGGGAGCCAGGAGATGAAAACATCAGCAAAATTAACTGAGGATATTTACATACAGAGATCATAAAATTGAAACATTTTGCACCTTCTTTTCTATTATTTTCTGCACCATGTATTAGACATACTATTCCGTAGAGATGTCTAGCAACGATTTCAAGTTCAACAACTGAAACGAAACTTTGCTGATAATACAGAGAAAGAAAATAAACTGCAGATGAGCATTTGGCACCAGTTTTGGGATATGCAGTGTTTGCAAAGGATGACAAAAAATGCTTTCATAATTACAAGTGTATAGGCGTTTCCAACGTATCTCCCCGGTTTGAACAGCAAACTGCAAGATGACGTAACATTTACCTTCTACTTTAATCCTATTCCACTGAAGACTTTGATGCTCAGGTTTTGCACGCAATAGGTTTATGCACCTCTCTCTGTAAAGCTCTTTGCTTTTCACCGAGTGATTAATGATTGTGTGGGTTGACCAGAAAATTAACAATGTGTCGCGTCAGTTGCAAATACTTGTTACTTGAGCTTATTTTCCTATTAACAAGGGAGCTTTAATGCAGTTGGGGGTGAACAGCTTGATTGGCAGGCGACATGATGCTTATAACAACAAAATAGAAAACATCACAATTGAAACACGTTTCTTAATTGCAGGTTGCGATTCTTTAGAGCTAACCTGTTTAAGGCAGTAAGGACCAAGTGTTCTAAATGATATGGAAATAGTTGCATAAGGAGGTAAGACGTGTTTTAATCTACTTGGCATGTAATTATTCAACTTCTTATGGCAAGCAATGACGCTTCAAGCAATCCACATAAGTTACCACGAGCGTAGAATGCCAAACTCCTATCATGACCAGTCCAATTTTATATATAGACAGATCAAAAATCCTGTAACATAGCCTTGTATTTTAATAAATTTGGAAAATTGGAAAATTTGCTGTAATTCAGAAAAATTGTGTGGTTTTATTATTTTGCTGTAATTCCACGATGGAATAGCCCACTCAGACCTTAACTACAGGCGCCAAGCGTTCTCACTGCCTCAGTAATTTTTTTGGAGACAAGATGCAAAACGCTTCTCGAATTTGATATATACTTCACTGAGTTTCGTGTGAAATTTCACGTTAATCATTTTCTGAAGATCAATCTGTTGTTGTCAGGAAAATAGTTGCATGTGATGTCTACGTTAATTTATTCAGCAGGAAATAAAATACCCTGATTCTCGCTAATTTTCCTTCTGTTAAAGGAATGTTTAAAAGTTACCTGAGGTACCACTTCTTTATACCCAAACTCAACTCTCCTTGCGTCGGGTTGAGCACTGAGCTAAACTGCGCGTGACACAGAATTCCGATCGATTATATACCGTACCCGTGTATTTCATAGTATGCTCACAGAAATTTTTGGAAGACATCGATGCTGAGAGAGCTGACTTCAATAATTTATCCAAATGACCCGTCTAATAAGGTGAAAGTCTTTTCACGCAAGCCAAACGCATTTCGACCAATGAAACCGTAACTGTTTTAAACTCTATACATATATTTGGTGCTGCAGCTTGTCTTGTAGGCATAGAACATTCACGTCATAAAAATATCACTATGCTATCTTCTGATTGTTTACACCAAAATGTAAAGGAAATCTAAATGTGCAACAGTGTAGTACTGTTTTTAAACTAAAAGACAAATCAATAAGAAAAAAGCTGAAATGTACCTTTAAGGGCGAAGAAAACTGTCTTGTGCCAATGAAGCAAACCTAAACATGATTTAGGTAGTTTAATCTACAATATGTCCCTGTCTATTTTTAAGCCGGGGGTAATTTAGACCAAGTTTCAAATTAAAAGTGCCAACAAAAAATTTTAGGCTGGAAGATTTATGAATATTTGATATTTACGGATGTTTTCAACTCTTAATAGCTCAGTGCATTGTGTGTAACAATATGGTCCTCAACAGCAGTAGCTGGAGTGCCGTGAGACGCTGCGGCTGTTTTTTGTTCAAGCCTACAGTGAATCAAATAATGTTCGCTGTCACCACAGCAACACTCCATTGCTAATAGACGTACATTCAATAATGAACCATTTCCAATTTTCCTTTTACATTTGTAAAGCGAATCCTGGTCTAAACCCTTTTTCAAAATACAAAGCTTGGCTTTAAATTTAATAAAATAAAGCTTGGCTTACTACCTGTTCATTCTCATGCAAATGAAACAAGTTTTTATTGAAGATGTTTTGCACTAGGACAAAAGCTAAAGGCAATTCGGAAATGACTTATTATTTCGATTATCACTGAACAATGTTGTGGAAATAATTATAATAACAAATAGTGGCTGTCTATGGTTCTGCTTTTGAATCTACTTCCGACTAAGATTCTCGCTGCAGACACGTTATTTTTTACCTGATTAAATGGAACATCTATTTGGTCTCACTAACTAAATCAACGCAATAGTGTTTGCGTGTATGTTCTCTAAAGTGGCTAGAGATAGATGAATTTTTTGCAATAACAGCAATTTAGGGTTATTTACATGTTAACCAACATAAATTCCAAGGCGGGGACATATCTATTGTTCGTCTATTTAAATTTGCATTACTTTAAGGCTCCGAAATCTTGCCGCAGACAAATTATGTTCAAGCAGCGAATTGAAAAACACAAGATATCACCATGAAATACTGGAAAAAGCGATAAAATAGACACTAAGTAGAATTATTCATTAATAGGTCTCGAGCGTTAAAAAGATTACGAAGCTTCAATAAGATATTTCATCCGTGACTTCTAAAATTGGTCAGAGCAAAGTTCATGAATTTCTCTTTTGACAAAGCAAAACAAAAAACTTCCGTCTTGTCTAGTAGAGTAAGCTTAGGTTTAGAAATGGGGCAAATTAAAATAAGCCTTTGATATCAAGAGGATAAAACTCAGCTTTAGTCGAATGTAACGCTTTATCCCCTACCTTGAGGGCGTGATGCACATTACTGAGTCTAATTCTGAAAATAAATGTTGCTCGATGACGAGGGGCTCCTCTTTCGCTGTTAGGTTTGAACAGACACACTTGCTCGGCTGGTCAACTGATTTTTTTTTCTGTTCCAGGGCAGTGCCGCAGACCAGCCATGGAATCAGTCGAAGTTGTAACAATGAGTAATTATTCTTTTGACAGCCGTTGTTAAACGTAATAGCAGGGAAACTTCCGCAACCCTTAGCGAAATACAATTTTTCTTCCATTGTTTTTAATTATCCGTATGCTAATCATATGTCATTAAGGTATTATACTAAAATAACAGTGTACCACAGCTAAGTTATATCATCAGCGCTGTAGCGGCTTGATTCACAGTACAAATGCATTAGCGCACTTTTTTTTTAGCACGACGCCCCGCCTAAGTATACTTCTTATAAAACAAAATAAAATAAAATTCAGTATTATATTTATCTTAAGAGCTGATAGCTGACTGCCATCCTAAATTAACTGTTAACGTTCCTTTCAGAGACAATTGTTTATGATTCTTCGCAAAAACCGAATTCTAAAACCAAGAGCCTATTTGTCACATTTTGAACTGCGTTTTATATTGCACAAGTTATCGAGCACGTTAGGTTTTGTTCAGCAGCTGATTTCCATGATGCACTTTTTGAGCAAAATATGCTCATTTAAAACGAATATAGGATTTTTCGGTGTTTAGAAGCAAGCGTTTAATTATGTCATTTTGCCTGGCCGTGTGAACTAACAGAGTTTGTTAGCGGCAGAGTGGCTTTGAAAGGTGACAGTTTTTCGATCTGTGACACAAAGTGAATCAACAGTTATCCGTAACTATCAATTTAAGGTAGAAAAATTATAATGATTACTTGCCTTGTAGTTTTCCCCTTAAGGCGCAATGTTATGAAAAAACGTATTGCGATTAATTTTTGTAAGTACACTATTTTTACTTTATAAGAATATACTGTTATAAAAAATCGAGGAAGAAATTTGCGAAATTTTAATAAGAACATTTTAAGAACAAACCCGAGGCTAGGATTTTGAAAAGAATATAATTTTGTGCGCTGAAAATTTGTAAATGTAATACAATGACAAGTTTTTAAGTAAACCGTAAAGAAATTGTTCTTCTCTCTAAACGGCCAAACTAGTCAGAAAACAATGTACGATGCTAACAACATTTCTGGAAGGAATTGTCTGTCATTTTGGACTTAGCTGCCTGCAGTCTGGCTGCAAAATAACTTCAACGCCGTCAAAGTCACGATGGGACATATAATCTGAAGTTGTTTCGATAAAGCCCACTTTGTATTCCTGCAATCTACCAATATTCACAGGGCTATTCAGCCTATAATCTGGAGAAAAATAATAATTTTCACCTTGGTCCGAAAAAAAAAACACAAAAAAGGGAAGATGTTTGTCGGTCATCCTATCGTTTCCTATAGTTTGATTTATTTTCACTTTTTATTTGATAAGTGCGATGATAAGTACAATCCAGTTACAAAATTGCTCTTTAAGAATCCTTTCTCGAATTCCATTCCAAATCTTGTGTTATCAATGGTACCAGATTGGAAGCGCAATTCTTCGGACCGTCTTGCAAGCTGACTTTGAATAATAAATACGAAATACTATACTGACTGTGAAGATGTATGTTAATTCCGTGACCAGGAAAATTGAATACTAGTTTGAGAAAAGCAAACAAACATGCATGGATCCGAAAATGAATTCTGGTGGAAAATAAGTATGGGGTAATGAATGAACACTGAATGACACTATTCGATTAAATTCCTGAAACCTGCTTGAAATAGTGATGAAAAGGACCCTTAATTTCGCTTTCGCTCGTATAGTTGAGGTAGTCGAGCGCTTTCGATAGTTGGAGTTGTCAGACTAATTTTTAAACCCTGACATCTAAGCAAAGTTTTTAAACGCTTTCTTCTAAGTACACTGGAATTCTTATACCACGAAAAGAACACCATAGACTCACCTCGATGGAATTAGGGAATAAAGATACATTGCCAGGATAGCTTGAGTTTATCGTTTTAGCGATTTGTTGGTTGATATGGGTCAAAACACATTGTCGAATTGCGTACGGAAAGCTTTGGACTTAATAGTTACACCGCTCGCATTTAATATTGGCTACATAAGTAGACACGACAGGTGCTGTCAGCGTCATTTCAAAGCACCATTACCTTAAAATACTGCGGATAATTTGCGAAAGTGGTCATTGTTTATAAGTTGATTGTTCCTCAAAGACATCACAGTGCCGACCACAAAAGGAGATTTACATTTGCCATTACCACAGCGATCAGTGCGGGTCCGTGATTTGAAATTCATGAAGCGAGAGGTACCGAGTCATCGTAATAGTTTTAATGAATGAAATAGCAGCTTTTTAAAGTTTTAATTGGTTTGCAATTTCTGCCCTTCTCTCTTCCGCTTGGCGTCTCTTTGCCCAAAGCTAGCTGTAATAACCGATAATTTAATCACGGAATTTCAATCCATTTCAATAGGGAAACATTTTGACAGGCAATGCTGGCCTTTTAAGCGTGCAGATTTTATGATTTTAATCGCCTCAGATTAATTTGCAAAAACACCCCAATGATATCGTGAAACCAGAGACGATTCCCAATTTGCTTGTCACCCACACGCTCAAAATAAACTGATAACTGATGCTATCACTCCACTGATGTCAAGACAAAAAAGCACAGAGCCGTAATGGGACTAAACATTAATGTGTTGACAAATAGCACTTTAATGACGAAACCAGGACATAAATATCTTCCTGTAAGGTCAGTAATTAAGGTGCCCTCTAAGACGATTCTAGATCCAAGATATTCCCACGATAGGAGAGTATAAGCTGATATTTGACTCTTATCGATACAACTCCCAAGAGCTGAGTACTCTTAAATCGTATGTATACCCGTGTTCTTAGGTTAAAATCTTTTCTTCGTTTACTTTGTTTTAAGTCTTAGAAATGCTCAACAAAAATAAATTATATGTTTCGTGTCAACACGCCCAAGGTCGTTTAATTAACGTTTTATTGAAGACCATCGGCTGTTGACTTAAAAACCTCTCTGAATTCTTTCTTTTTTGTACGCAAACGAAATGTAATTTCTTTGTTTTAAATTTTAGTTTGGAAATTTATCGAGGGTTCTTGCCAACTAAACGAAACCGCATGGAGATACTTTTCGACTGATTGGCTAAAGATCATCAAAAGTTGGGGCCCGCGTTATGCATTTAATTTTCATCTTCTGAGTAATTACATTTGTAACAGCCTTTTTCAAGTAAACGAATAAATTTGATGAGGAACATTAGTGCATGTGGACTGAGACAACACTGCCTTTTTTGGGCAAGAAGAATAAAGGAAGCACCCCTTCAAAGCAGACGTGGGAAGCTTTACGCCGAAGATACCCCAAGATGTAGGTAACATGAAATGATACACTGTATGGCGATTTCTTTCATTTGCATTGTGCTGTTGATTAAAAGGTTTTCAAGATTGCTGTTGCAGTCTTCAGTAATTGATTCATTTTGAAAATGATGGGGCGTTTCTGCTATTATTATTTATGCTCATTAGCGATAAGTATCGGGACTTTAAAAATTGTTTGGATCATGTTTAACTACTAAGACTTTATGCATGCAGTGCTGACATAAGAACATGCTTCTTTTAAAAGTATACATGGTGAATATTGTCTCAGAAATAGAACCTTGAGAAAATGTCGCTGTCGCTTCTTACACTGATCATGAGAACTTGTCAGGTAAAGATTTCAGTGACAATTTGGAATGTTATAAACACCAATTCATACACGGAAATCCTAGTATTGTCGAATTGCTCAGACCAAAACCAGTTCTATTCGTTTTCATAAAGAATATACATGATCTTCTTCAGATTTATTTTTGCTTATTGCCTGTATAACTCAGCTTTTTCTTGTTTAAACTCTCTGGTTTTTCAATGCATGAGTCCGTTTATTGTCATTCTGTGCGTTTCCTATTCAATCAATGCAAGGAGTTTTAAGAAAATACTTAAATTTGTATTCACTCAAAAGGTAATATTATGGCAAGTTTTCCATGACGCGTGCCGTGTTTATTAGGTTTGAAAAATATTTGTTTCCATTGTTCTCTTTCGGTAAATAAAGAACTGTTCCCGGAAAGAACTTTAGAGGAAAAAGTTCTAAATATATTCAATTCATTATTTTTTTTAACAATAGAAACTTGCTTTAGCGATAAATCGTGTTTCCCTTTTTGTTCTAAGTAACATCAGAAAATTATTCAAGTGTTCACATTGCGAACAGAATACCCAAACAAAAAACTGCAACGCAAACAATTTTGAAACAGTCGTGCTTAAAACTACGAAGAATCATGGTGGGGACATGGTTGGAACGATTTCTGAACGAAAATCCTTGGTCCAAGCTCTTCATAAACTTTCGCGTCTCGATCTTAATCAATAATTGAATGTAGTTTTATTTTAGAGGCCGTAATTAAAGGTGATCATCATCGGTAATAAAAGGTAACATGTGATAGCTGCTTTATTAACATTACCGTTAAGGGGGACAAGACAATTCTTAAAGAACGTCAAGAATGAACATCATTATGCCGAGAGTGACGACATTAGTCCACTTCTTTCGTGCAGACTTTGATAAAACCTAGTACATCTATTCAGTTATTGGTTACGCAGCTCAGTTACCTTTTAAGAATGTGTATCAGTCCAGAACGTCAACGTTTTGTTCTTTGGAAGCGCCCGAAATACGGTGCTGACTCACTGTTATTCTGGAACCCTCAAACCTGCAGCTTGTCTTTGACAAAGGTGGTAGCGTGTTATCGTAAGAATCTGGTCGACCCTGAAGCAGAGAAACAATATGAATCAACAAGACCTCTGAACACCTCCTCTTTCCTTCTTCGACAAGTTTAGAAGTCTTATGTAATCAGAGCGTTAGCAAAAGGGTTGTCTTGCGTGCTTTTATTTTGAAACGTTTTTCAAATAAGTAGGGACTTATTTTTGTTATTATGTTTAGTTTGTTTATAACATACATAATGGTGATTATAATTTCAATGCAATATTTTGAGGAAAACATTCACATATATTTTTCTTATTTTCTAGAATGCGTGAAATAACCTGCAGATTACTTTTTCAATAACTCATAGAATGCCAAAAAAATACAAAAGAAGCGCATTTGAATTTAAAAAAAAAACAATCCAAAGTGTAATTAATGTAAGCATGTTCACGAACTAGGACTGAATGTTTTCGATATTAAATTATAATCAAACTACACTTAAAAATCAATTTACAGATATTCTTAGTGCATGTTTATCAATTCCAGTCAAGGTATTGCACGATATCGCCTTTCGTTTTCATCATGTGAGATCTTGAATGGTGCTTGTTGTACAAAGAAGTAGGTACACAGGGGCAACAAGAAAATCTTCATTGAACTCTCCTTTTCTTGTGTAGATGTAATTGTTCCAGTGTTATCAAGCGTCAGCTGTATTTTTGAGGACCCACGCACAAACGTTTGACAACAAAGAGTGGCATTTATCGTGGCAATTCGTCTCACGAAAGAAGAAAAACCTTGTTTACGCTGATGAAAAATTGCCTTGGACTTTTAATTTATGAAATAAGAAAACCTGTATGGTATTGGCGTACATGTGGAAGATCTTTTTTGCTTAAATTCACTTGCGTGTACGATAACAGATTATTGACATCAATCAAACTAAAATCCTAAGGCTGAGGACGTGACACGAATAAGATTTTTAAAAATCAGCAAACTTGCAAAGCTCGCTATTATGACGCCCGACTCTTTCAATTTCTTTCGGCTGTTTAAAATGGACATTTTTCTTAATGCTTTTAGAGACTTTCGAGTCTCTGAATGGTACTGAGAAAATCTAGAAAAAAACGTTGTTGCATAGCTATCTCTTTTCCAAATTGAAGATACATTGTATTGCAGGATATTTCCTTGAAGTTGTCGTTTTTGTCCGAGCTGTTACGGGACACAACGTCATATTTGAAAAAAATCTAATTTCGAGGAATTTTTGGACGAACATAAAGTCTTCGTACCTGCAGGTGAAGTTGTCCAGAAGACCAAGACTTAATTTGTTATCAAGCAAAAACTCCAGAAGTGTCGTTCATGAGTGCACGTGTTATAGCTAGTGATCCCTCAGGGAAATTTGATACAGATCGAATTCGCTTTTATTGAAATTGTATTTGGATTACTTCAACCTCTGAACAATTTGCTCCATTTCTGACGAGAAATTAAAATACACACGTCTTTGAAAAACACCTTTATTTCCTTTCATGTCTAATAATAGATATCTTACCTGGAGTCACAAATAATCATGAAAAAAAGGTTTGCGTAACCTTGTAAATGCGACCATTTCTATTCATTATTTGGCTAAGTAGAAATGAATTAAAGAGAAGCTTTCTTTTACCTGAGGCGATTTCATTCCTAGAGACGTAAATAAAGCTTAGTGATGTTTTTACGGTGGCAAAACATCATAAGTGTTTTGATTTTCAGTGAAATCGTGTGTTCAAAATTGCGTTAAAGATGACATTTTTATCTTGAAAACAAGTGAATCAAAATCTGAGAATTAGCAAGTCATGTATATATTGACTGTTCTAGACCAAAAATGTTTGAATTTTCCTCAATGCATACAAGTACCTCTAAAGTCAAGTATCTCTAAAGTCTAGTCAAACTCCAAACACTCCAACCTGACCTAACGGAAAATACTCATTATATTAATTAACAATTTATGTCCTAACCTTAAAATATCCAGAGTGACGCGCAGTAAGGATTTTTTTAACCTTTATTGAAGCTTAAACATGTGATTTCTAATCTGTTTTGGTCTTGAGTGTACGTAAACTATGTTTTTTCACTGCAAAATCTAGAATATTTGGGGACCGATGCGTGCTCAGTACGGTAACGTAAATATAGGCGACGACGCATGGGCGTTGAAAAATAGTGCTAGGAGCCAGTTCAGAAGATCGACACCTTTCTCATTATTTCTTTTTTTTAATAGCTTCGAAACATACGTAATTTTTTGCTGCAAAACCATGATTTTCAAAAACTAGTCTTGATTAACAGTCATTACCACGTAAAACGACCTACCCGTTTTGCACAATATCAGTAATGGGTAATTGTGAAATTTCTGAACTTTTTAGGACGTGGAAAACATTCATTAGAAAGGTGTAATTGAACGACACACCTGAATTATCAAGGCGTGATTAAGAAATAGTAACCCTTCTACTAAATGGCATGTCGCTTCAAAAATAAATATAATCTAATGTCTCTCTCTTCATTTGCCTGGGGATAATGTCTAAGTATATAGATAGGTGCTCCGTCAAAAACACCAATTTAAACTAACGATGATAATGAAATGATTATAGTGGCTTGGTCACGCCATTTCGAATCAAATTCTTGTTGGACTAAATAGTTTGAACAGTGGATGGAGAACAAAGGGAAACCTTATGTTGGATGAAATGACAAAGTAGGAAAAGATGATTTCTCACGTTAAGATAAGAATGAAGAAATGGGTGACTGAGTGCTAGCAAATCACTAATCTTTTTTCGTTCTTAAGCTGGCGAAATTGATTCCGGCATATGCAGTCATAGTACTATGAAGCTGTAAAAAGACCTTTAACACTCTTACGTAACAAAAATGGCCTTTTGAGAGACTTTACAATTGAATGATATAATCCTTTACTTTCGTTGCTCGCTTTAAAAGTAAACAACCACAAAGTCTCATTGTTCCCATTTAAGATTTATTTTAACGTGTTTACATTATGGTATATAATTTAAGAAACTGCGGGCCGTTTAGAAACAACTGGGCGTTTTCAGGGATGCGTAGGTCATAGCTTGCAGTTGATAACAATAAAAAAAAACTTAGAGCTAACAGCACGAGAAAACAATGACTAAATTCAGTTTCTCACTAAACGTAGAACGAATTTGAAAACATTGTGGTCGACGGCCATTGATCAACAATAATAACATGAACACTACACACATCACTGTGAAGACGACTACCACTTAATTTTCAAAGATTGCAGGTGATTGTAAGTCCTTGGGGGTGCAAAGACGGCAGTGACTGTATCACCCATAAGTGTAAAAAAAAAACATAAATGTAATACCATCCATACATAGTAATAACAATTGACCATAAATGTAATAAGAATTGACCATAAATGTAATAAATCCATTAACCACAAATGAAATAAAATATGACCATAAATGTAATAAACTGGACAACCACAAACTGTAATAGACTGCCTATCACCTCTGAGTAATAAGGCCACAAACCCTGCCATTGTCTTGGTTCGTACAGACAGGACGGGGGACCCACAAATCAGATTAGAGGACCCATTGCTACAGCATCGCTTTGGCCCAGAGACCAATACCGAAAAAGCAGCATTGCTTTCCATGCAAACATGATTAAGTTTTTATACCAGAAGAGATCTCGAGGTGTTTTGGGACTTTCTGACTCCGAAGAGAAGAGAAGAGGTAGAATTCCAGTCAAATATCATCTCACAGAGGAAAAGCGTAAAAACTGTTTTAATTTTAAATTCGTCCACCAGTCAATGAATTAACAGTGTTGTTGGGGGGAGGGGGGGGGGGGGATAACGGAGGAGGATGGGCTAAGTGGAATGAGTTCAAACAAGATTATTGTGCTTTACATTGGTCAAAGGTGTGGTCCAAATATACCTTTTAAACCAGGGTATATGTAGTTGATATCTCACCAGCCACATGGGCCATACAAGGATAAAACACTAAACAAAACCATAAAACTAAACCAGGTGTATTGCAAAATTAACTCAAGAATGGCAACTAATACTTACAACGATTATGTAAACAATAAGGTTTTTATTAACATTATAACTGTAACATAAAATGCCTTCGTTTTAGGTCCGATACTATTTTTATTTGCTTCTCTATAAATGTGGTGTTTAGCCCCTGGCAAATGAATTCTAAAATAATGACAAAGTATTGATAGAGTCGAACAAATGACTGTAGAAGTTCGAACCGGAAGAGTTGATACTTGGCTGTTTCGGTTTTGTTTCACACTTGCATGCCTGTGAAATTGCTCTAACGACCTCAAGTTTCTATAATTAGATATATGAAACTATTTTTATCTTCCAGCACTCCAATTAAATCGACTTAAACGTCATTAACTCCCACCATCTCAAATGCACCTATTTTAGACCTTTTCGAGATCTCGTCTGATATAAAGACTTTATACTCGTACTGTGAGCACTTTCTAAATGTTCGAGTTTTCGCCTCTGGGCTATGAGTCCTCCAATTTGATGAACGGGAACCCTGCCCTTCCTGTATGTGGCCTGATCCAGGAAACCGGTGAGCGAGGGAAAAATGCAACTTCGTTCACCTACGACTATTCGAGAGCATGGAACAGGCTATACAATAGAATGGCAGGGTCTATGGCCCCTTAACTCAAAGGGAATAGGCAATTAATTACATTTATGGTTAAGCCTTATTTCATTTGTGGTTTTGGTTTTTCAGTTTATTACAATTATGGTCACACTTTATTACATTTGTGGTTAGTCAATTTATTATTACATTTATGGTCAATTTTTATCACATTTATGGTTTTTTTGAGTGATACAACAACAAGAACTAAACAAAAACTGAATACCAGCAAAATAATAGCTTAAAAAAAAATGAATGTTTCATTATTGATAGTGAAATTGTACGAAAAATGAAATAATAGCATTAATCATTGGCAAAAATTAAACTAATGAACTATAAGCTGATTCGATTTTTCCGTGTTCTATGGCGACAAAGAACATCAGTTGCACCGAGATTTGTTAGGGATGCGCAGTGTTTCTTCCACTATCATGTTGAAATAAAACTTATTGTATTGTTTATTGTATTGTATTGTATTGTAAACCACTTGGAATGTTGATAGAACACTCGAAGAATTCGTAATCCACTCGCCTGCGGCTCGTGGTTTACAAATTCTTCTTGTGTTCTACCAACATCCCGCGTGGTTTATCAGCTTATAATCCATAGAAACCTGTGGTCTATTGCTTAAGTATTGTATTGTATTGTGCATCACGTGAATATTTATTTTACAAACACCCATTGTAAAAAAGATTCTAAAATTTGTGATAAGTGAACTAGAATAGGTTTCCTAATTATATTCGCGTATGCTCAGTTCGTGTGTGTCTACCACTATATCATCACTGAACTGACCAGTGATTATGTTTATTGTTGTTCTGCAACGCTTTACTTGTATTTTCTCGGTATACACATGAGCCTTTCTATTTAATACCACGCCATATAAATAAACACAATGGGCAACACAATCAATGCAGCGTACGATGGAAAGGCTAGGTGCATGCAATACCATTAATTAGTATATACCGAAACAGTGGATATCGATAGCGTTGAAGGCGCGTGCTGATTGGCTAATCAAACTCCGAGTATCCTGTGCTATTTACTTCCGAGCAACTCGAGCAAAAATGGCGTCCCGGTTTGCATCCGTGACAAGTGAAGAAATCATCCAAATTAATTTTTTGTGGTGTATATTATCTCACTGTTTTAGTATATACTAAAACAACTATTCACCTCAGTGTCGGTGGCTAGCGGTGGATATTTACCAATACCCCATCGCTAGCCACCTCCACTTCAGTGAATAGTGGTTAATTATACAACTGCTTTGCCGTGTTCTGGGAGTAAGTTTCTAAAGAAACTGTGGTGCTCCGTCGGTGGGAGTATTACATGATAATTTGGTTTTATCAACT
>CM042747.1:43486797-43525806 GCA_022496165.2 Catalaphyllia jardinei | reverse complement strand
ATTAAGATCACTGATCATTTTACCTGTACCTCAGCCAATGTCATCTACTGTATAACTTGCACCCTATGCAAAAAGTTATATATCGGCGAAACAGGTAGACGACTAGGCGACCGATTTCGAGAACATCTTCGCGACGTAGAGAAAGACGACAAAAACGCATCTAAACCGGTCGCTAGACACTTTAATCTGCCGAATCATTCTACGCAACATATGACAGTCTGCGGCCTCTCCTTACATAAAGGAAGCACAGAAAGCCGCAAAACTCTATAACAAAAATTTATTTTTCAAATCGGCACTTTTAATCCTCATTTAACTAATTTATTCTGTTTTTCACGTTGCCAGGCACCAACCAATAGCGTAGCTCCATATTTCTGTATATAAACCACACACAACCCACAATTCCTCGATTCGCTCCGAAGAAGGGCTAGCGCTCGAAATTTCAGCTTCTGAATCTCTTTACGGTGGCTAATTCACATTATCAACTTAGTTGATAAAACCAAATTATAAGGGAAATACTTGCCGAGTCAAACAGAAATGCTACTATTACTGAACGTGACTGTAGCGTGTGGTTTGTATACGAGTTGTCTCAACTCTGCAAAATATTTCCGCTACAAGGAAACCAGACCAACAAGACCCAATTGATTAAACCTTATGAGCCTTATTGCAACACAAGACTTTTTAGCTAACTTTTGGTTCAGTTTTTCAGACCACAGATGTTATGGACCATGTAGCAGCTCTCGTAAGGTCTAACATGAATGGCTCGCTACCCTTTGAGAGTACAATAGAACAAACAACAGCCTGGAACAATGCCGCCAGCCCTAAAACAATAACAGCTTCTACAATGATAAAAGAATACCAGCTTACGACAACTGCTACACTACTGGAGGTTATTGTGGGTATAAGGGGCGGTTTCGTCAATCTGCTCTATTAAAAACGCAAAGCTGATGAAATCTCTTTCAGTGTGTAAGAATGACTGAGATGAATGCGCACGAAATGACAGATCTCTGATGTATTTTTTTTGTGTACTGCATTGTTCGTTTGTTTACTTACGGAAAATTAAGTGTTCAGCCTGTTAGAGTTACATGCAATTGCTGGTATGACCATTAACTAGCCAAAAAAGCTTTAAATTCTCTTTGTGCAACATGATCTTGTCTCTGGTTGAATCAGTAGCTAAGATATACGCGACCCCCGCACAGAACGTTTCCATGTTTACAAAGTTCCATTATTATTAATTCCATTTTTAGGAAATGACATCAAGTACTGTCTTTCAGCAGACACGGCCGAACAACATTTTTGGTAAGAACCAGATGTCCCAAGACGAATTCGACTGAATTTTTATTCTTTGTTGATTCTACCAAAAGCTCTTCGGATTTGGTAAGACACTCACGTATAATTGTACAGTACGAGAAAACAACAAAGCCAAGACAAATTAACTTACGGGAAAAAGAATTATGAAGAAAAATAAAATTATAATATCACAATCAGGTAGGCGAAGTACGCAACAACATGTTTCGAACTGTGGTGATAAATGAACATCGGTAAAACTATACAGTGATAGCATCTTTAGATTAACAACAAAGTCCCAGATTTACAGAACTTAAACTATATTTGATCGGATTTGCTGTTATTTGCGTTTCGCACTGATTCAAGACTCCCGCAAAGCGTGGGCCTCTTATACCACAGGAACATTACAGTAACTGTGGGTCAGGAAAAACATGAGTACAACAGCAATAATATTTCAGATGTTTGGTTTTTCCTTAAGCATAGATGGTATATGTGCATGCTGGATGTTGAACGTTGAAAAGTAAAGAACACACGTCGAAAGGAGAGATTAAAATCGATAGAAAGTGTAATTGAATTTTGGAAATGTCTATTTCCTAAGCCTGGAGTCAAGACATTTTATGATTTCCTTTCTTTGCGATTTCGCATTGAGTCAACCGAAGATAAATTTCCGCTCGGAGTTAAGCTCAGTGGAAGCGTTATGTGAAAGCAGCATGAACTTTAATACTGATCACTGGGGTTAAATTGTAATTTATTTTGTAATAATAAGAAAGAAGTAAGAAAATAAGAACTTAAAAGAAAAAAATAATGATTTAACTTACGTGTTGGATGCAAAGTACACTCAGCGGTCGCCTGAAGTTAATTTTCGATGATGGTGTCTCCAGCAATCCTTTGAAAACAGAAACCTGTTCTGAGACAATTATAAAACACCTAGCATTACTTTCGTACTTGACATGTTACGCATATATCATGTTAATTTTCATCGTTGAGTGTAAAATAAGGCCAGGTCATGGGCATTATATCTTTCCATCTACGTTCAATTAGGTGCTGCGAAGGACAATGCAATCTTTGATTTTTTTTTTCCTTTTGATATCTGCCGTGGAGTGCGTTTAAATTGAAAGGTGCCCCTTTGTTTTGTTATTTCCTTTTAGGACCTAATGAATATTTCGATGACATATATGTAATTTGTACCTTTTCTTCGAATGGAACTACAAAAACATTTTCGCTGTAGGTCTCCTCTACTCCGATTTAATTTCTTACCCCAATGCTCCTGTCAATTTCCATAAGCCATATGTTTGCTAACGAAGGAGAAGCCGTCAATGCAGAGAATATTATCTTGTCAAAATTCATTTCTTGTAATAACCGGATGAATTTTTAAATACCTCCATGGCAATGAAACAAAGTCGGTCCTCTCTATTTTGATTGTTTCATGTTGTGAAGGTTGTTTGATCAAAGCAGGAAATATGCGGAACATGGAAAACAAAGTTGGCATTATTGAAATTTCTGAAAGCTTTGATCGAAAATAGCAAATGACATTTGTTTTCTAAACGTTTGTCGAGGAGTTATTAGACTCACTTGTTTTCTTAATATGAGTACCAAACTGCGAGTTAACAGATCCCGCTTCCATTGGGACATGCAGATTCAATATTGCTGTGTAGAGAGGAATCGCTGACAGTATGTCAATTTAAAAGCTATCAAAGCCCTTCAGGCTTGAGTGTTTTGTAAACAGAGCAAAATTGAATTGACGCCGAAAACGATCTGTAAAGTCATTTCACAGTAGTTGCTAAATGATTATTTGCCGTGCTCTCCAAACTCGAAGGCGTTTAATATCTCAAGAAGAAATTTGATGCCATCTGTCTGGTTGACTTGGATTGCAACTCTGCCCTTTCGTGCAAGAAAAGACTACTTGCATAGCTTTTAGAAGTTATATCTGCCGATTATTAAAGCCACCATTGTGTTAATGTACTTTGGAAGTGAACATTCTACAACACAGGCTATTTGTTACTAAGAAATAAGGATCTAAAACTAGATTACACTGCCGTCATAAACGCCTGCATAATATATTTCAAGTTGTCAGTTCTCGGTTATTCTAAAAGCAATTACTTATCACGAGTTTGATTTAAAAAATACTGAATTTATCACATATCATCTCTCTCACAGACTTTTATCTTGAAGACTGAAAGAGACTTACTGAAAGTAATATTTTAAAGTTTAACTCATTCTCTTGATGTTAACTATGTATCAGTTGAAAGCCGAAAAGGAATTCCCGATTAATATCTGTAAACTTCCGAGACTGACTTTTTTTTACAAGACTAGACCAAGTGAGAAATATCATGTCAGTTATCTTTCTTTTTCAGCTGTAGAAGGCAAGAGAAATATCATTAAGTGAATCGATTGCAATCAGAGACAATTATGTTTTGAATAAAGTTGCTGCAGAGATGTCAAAGTCGCTTTTTCACTTGTCGTGTTGCTTATTACCTAACACCCACTGACAGTGTTCCAGCACACGGCAGATTCCCATTTAATTTTGGGGTGATTTATAACGACTCTTAGTGCATTAATTGGCCCTGAAATACATTCCTTAGTTCATCTACTGTCATATAATTACAAGTTGTAACCAATCCAAGTTCAAGAGCGAATCACTGGAAAACTCTGAGAAAAACCGTGCATACGAAGTTTTGCCAGCTCTACTGTTAAGTAAACAAAAACGAAATGAGCCATCATTACTTGCTTTCAACCTTTTTGTCTGACCGCCGTTGAATCATGTTTTGGTAAGATAACACATTAAGTTCTAAACGTTCAGTTGTTGATATTTTAATGCTTTTTCAATTGACCGTATCAATTTCAAGAAGCTAAGTAGTTTCAATTATTAAAGAAGACAGGCGGCTAATTATCATGAGTTGCCTCTTATGGCCGAAAGTACCATTCTTCGTGGCGTTTAATTACACTCTTACACCATTTGTTAATTAGAAGCTCTCATGCTGATTTTGGACCACTGACTTACCCCAAACAATCCTTCAATACGTAGTCCACTTAAATACAATGAGAAACAGCCATAGCCGAGTTTCTCGTGTAATCCCTTTCTGAGTAAACATATCTATGCATAATGGCAAACAATTAACTCACTGAATGCGAAGTGAGCATTGCATTATACAAGCTAGAGAGAAACATCGCCTTTGGTATTCATCTTTAGTAAAAAGGCGCACTGAAGCCTACAGGACCATCATAATTAGTTGACAGAAAACCCATTATCCCATATATTGGCTCCCGTGAACTGTTTGCTGTGCAATAGTAGTATTTGTTTACCTAAAACGTTGTTGAGATGGAATCCCTCTCGCTTTCTCCATTTGCTCTGGATATCACTAATTCGTTCTATAACTTTCTACTGCATTCCCCATCAACTCTACAACATAATGCCGAGCTTTAATTTTATGATCGTGACTCTTTTTAAACCACAGTCAGCTGTCTGAACCATCGCCGCCCTGACTAAAAGCATTTTGGAAATATTATAAGCTCCCCTCCTTGACCTTGAATAAAGTAGTGTCTAGAGGCGTTTTCTTGAAAATACGAAACTGTGCTTTTAGCGGTAAATTACTGTGGTAAAGTCAATATTTTTGTATGAAAATCGAAGCTCTGATTTGAATAACAAATACAGTACCTCCTCTCTGAAAAAAGCTGCTCAAAAATATCGTATTTTAGTACTACTGGTCCGTACTCGAGCTCATTATCAACAGAAATGTCAAAATATAATGGATTGAGCGTTGGTATCTTACCTTAAAAGTGGCCAATTAAGAGCGTCACAGATATTGTCCTATACGTGTTCAATAACAAAAAACTTTTGGATCACGACTGACTTCAAGATCACGATATTAACTTGGTCTACGTAAAGGTCACACTGAAGACGCCGCCAACAGCACGGAATCTGCAGCCCTTACTTCCGTTTTGTTGTTAATGCACAAGAAACAAACGTTGAGCTGCCAGTTGAGCTCATATGCCATGACTGAAGCAAATTTGGTGGCCCTTAAGTTAGGGCTTATTGGGCTTAACTTTGGAAAGCCAACATTTATGAAAGCTTTCATCGGAGTGTTACTTCATTAAAGAAAAATGATCTTTCAATTAAACTTATCTTACTCTTTCCTTCTTGACCATGTGAAAACGGTTCCAATTCTGTTGTCAACTTCTTGCATTGATGAGCTCTCTTCACTAATTTGACGCCTTCGTTTTAGTAGTTTCAAGACCTTATTTAATTGAAAGAAAGCATTTTAATGACTCATTCTTTGTCTTGGTAAATATTTGTTTAGTTAAATAACACTACCTAAGCATCCCTTGAGCGCACGAAATGAAACGATTATAAAGCTCGTTCGGTTTAAAAAGTGCCGTTCTGATAGTTATCTTGAAAGCATTGCATTTCCGAAACTCTCTACACTATTCACAGCGACAGAGCTGACCTAATGACCGACATTAGGAAAAAGGAATGAGGCTTAAATTGAGCAATTACTGTCAATTTGAATTTCTCTCTGTTATTGTAATCTTAATTTCATGCAGGCCAATTAACGTTCTTGTAAAGATACTTAATGATGTCGTTGTCATATTAGTTCAGTTTAATATAATATCTGCTTCGTTTTAACCGTGTTTCACAGAGCAGAAATACCATCTGAATGTTTAAAATCGTCATCCGTTTTCTTTTTCTTTTTCGGCAACAGAACTGGAACACGATCGACCTGCGAGGTCAGTCACGTCTATGATTATTTTCCTTATTCGGCAAACATTGCTTCAGTAGTGTAAACAGTTCGTCTGGATCTCGATTGTGGCATACCTATTTACAATGCAAAGGATATGATGATCTTGACTGAACAATTTATTTGCCAACGGCATGCTTTCCACCACATGGACAGTAAAAATAATTGCTACTTTTTAAAGCAGCAGTGGAGTCGGCTTGAAAGCAAACTGTGTATCTTTCATCGATATGATGACGATTTCCTCAACATCGCTGGTCAATAATAATGATGTTATATTGTGATGAAAAGATATATTTAGGCAAACAGATGTTGATGGCTTTAATAAAAATAGCATAAAAGAACTTTCTCGACATTTGTTTGGAGATTTGGATGTATGTTTATCGCATGGCATCCAAAAGATTTAAACTTTCGTTTGAGAGATCTAGATTTAAGAACTACATTCCTATTTTCATTGCTATTCGAATTCAGGAAAGAAGTTAAGAAATGTTAAGGCGGGGGTAAACATGAATAGGAGTGAATTTTGAGGTAATATTGAAAGGGAATTGTTAGGATTAAAATGGGTTGGAAACACTACCAGACAGTTGACCCCCTCCAAAAAGAGCCCCAGGTTGGTAGGGAACTGTTTGGTATCCATCTATTAATTCTTCACTTCAAATTTCAATTTTCCAAATCCATCAAACTTTCATATTTTGCTCAATTTAACCTATCCTTTGAGAAAAAAATCACTTTCCCAAAATGCCCAAAAGTCACCCAAAAATTTACACAAAACCGCAAAGCAGTGGTTAATGAAATAAGCATAGAGATTTAGCGTCGCTTAAAATGTGACCGAGATATTGGCAGAAAGGCCGTATTACGTGTTAAGCGACCTCAAAACAGCCTTCACGTGTACCCCCGCCCTAAGTTGGTATGGTACCTTCTATATTGACCGAAACGTTTGCTTGCTGAATTTGGCGAAAAAAGATTAATTATGTGCTATTGCATTCATAAACAGAAAGTGAATTGTGAAGGTTTTTTTTAATGGTTGCTATGGCAACCAGCCACAGCCTTTTGAGGTAGGGTTTATAGTATCGACGCCAACACCTCTTGCTCTTTTGCAAAACAAGATTTGACTGTTAATTAAGCATGTTATGTAAGTTTCTGTTTTGTTCTGAGCAATGAACTTAATGTTTGGCGGTTATTCCTTCTTTTCAGTACTTTTTACAGGTTTTTTTGGAAATAACCTTAGTTTATTGCTGGTTTTCACATGACGTCACTAAAATTCAAACTTTAGAACTATTAATCCTCCTAAGATTTTACTTTCATGACGTGTAAGAGCAGCTAAAAACTAATATTCAGACAAATTTTCACTCCGAATGGGTTCTTGGTTTAGCCATAAACTACGCTTGAATTTCTAAGCTTATTGCGTGACGCGGCATTTACATGACGGGCGAGAAAGCCGTGATATTGGTTCAAAAAGTGACTTATTTCGGGGAATTCGGCTATCTGAACAGTTCTCGTATTAGACTAAAGTATTATTAATACGTTTTTAAGTTCTTCGAGAGATAAATTCACGCTTTTGTAGCAAAACTCAGTGACAGATGTTTCTGCTGGTTTCCGGCCGCCATGTTGCTGCCCATCTAGATGGGCACCATCTCCATACAAATCTCTATAAATTTGGAAAAAACGTTTCTCCGCATATCTTCCATAAGAAAAATTGCTGTGACCTGAATCCTGGCGTCAGTCTTTGCATATCTACCTTCTTTCTTTTCCCTGATTCTGGACTTAATCTACTTAACGGTTTTGTTTTTTTTATTTTGATCTATTTTGAATGGCGTGACACTGAAAACCAGCAATACCACACCCATTGGACATATTATCCCCTGTAACGTGACAGAAGTTACAATGTTACAATTTTGTTGGTTTATTGCATTACGACTCTATTGGTCTTTAATTAACTTAGAATTCTTCTTAAATATCTTGCAAAGTAAAAATGTCGGCGTGATGTCAGTCGGTAAAAACAATTGACATTTCAGAAAAAATGCACTTAAAGTTTCTTACAAGAAGTATTAAGCATTTAACAAGCCCCAAATAGCCGGGGTGGGGGGGGGGGGTTGGGGCGTTCAGATTGGATCTCGGGGGAGGCGGTGCAATGGTTGTTCTAAAATAAGACACAAACAGCAGTGATAAACATGTTGAATTTGTACATTTCATGACTTGACGTTTCGTATGTACTCTTCACGACATCCATCTACCGGAAGAAAACTTTCACAGGCCTCTACACTAAATGGGATTCCTTCACCCCACGAAAGTACAAAATAAATCTCTTCCGCTCCCTCACTTATCGCTACTACTATCTTTGTTCATCTGGTTCCTTGCTACAATCTGCACTAAATGATCTTCGAAAACTCCTTCTTCAGAACGGCTACCCAAAAGGCATAATCAACTATCATATCAACGATGTTTTGAACAAAAACAGACATCAGCATAGCAACCCTGTGTCTACAGTTCCTAAGAAAGATATCGTTATCCTACTCCCCTACTTAGGTTTGCAAAGCAACCAAGTCGCTAAACGCCTGAAATCTTCCGTGTACAAATTCTACTTTTGTGTTAACCTGAAGATCGTTTTTCAGGGCACTCGGTGCATAAAATCTTTCTTTCCTTACAAGGACCGTATTAATCGTTCACAACAATCCAGAGTTATTTACAGAGCAAATTGCTGGGATTGTAATGCTTTTTACATTAGTCAAACTAAACGAAGGCTTCACGATAGAAAAACCGAACATTTTAAGGCCCTCGCTAAAAACGACAATACTTCAGCCATTGCTAACCACGTCAAGGCCACTGGACATAACATCAAGTGGGATCATTTTGATTTTTTAGCGAAGGGCAATAACAGACTATCATTGTAAAATAAACGAAACCTTATTTATTCAAGAACTTGAGCCAGCTTTCAACGTCAACGTCGGAAGTGAAAAGCTGATGCTTTATTAATCTGTACTAGTTTTATATTTTACTGTTAAGTATTTGCTTAATCTAGGTTCAAGTCCCCTCACCTTTATTATATATAAATAGCTGTTTTAAATTTCAACGGTTACTTTCGAAAATGTATGTAGAGTACATACGAAACGTCAAGTCATAAAATGTACAAATTCAACATGTTTATCACTGCTGTTTGTGTCTTATTTTTGATCAAATTACGATGGCCCAAGAACAAAAGTATTTACGATAATGGTTGTTCTATTTTGTAAAAAGTTACCACAGTTTAAGGAAATATTCCTTTTCATAAGGGAAATGAAGATCTCTGATGGCAATTCGAGACAAAACCTTTCACCGGCTAATTATACCAATCGAGTTGTGCATGTTTTCAAAGCTTTTCTACGAAGTTTCGTTTATATATGATAAAACTAATCAGTATTTTTGGACACGTTCATAGTCTTATGGTAAACAACCGTTGCTATGGCCGTTGCTAGGTAAAAAAAACTTATACCACTGTATACTTTCCTTAAATTTCAAAGTCATCTAGAGGCAAATTAGCAAGATCATTTCAAAATGTTTTTCGACAAGTGTTCAAGGGCCTAAATCTTGTATTTTCCAGAATTGAATTTTTCATGAGTATCACCAATTTTAGGGTATCTTACCACCTTAAAAAAGTCAAAGAAGGAATCGTACAATCCGTACAATCTTTACTGTGAATTGCAATTGATTATTTGAATCTTGAACGCACTGGTCGTTTCAAGAGTGTTTCCAAGTCAATATTTAATTGTTTTTCTTAACATTAAACCCATTAGCCGTATTCTTGGAACGACTAGTGGGTTCAATATTCAAATAACCAGTTCATTAATGTAATATTGATGGTACGCTTCACCTGGTTTGACTGTGGATAATTTAGTTTAATATTTATTCTCAATTGTACGTGCAGTTTTACACCTGTAGACTCTGCTTATCAAGTCTATGGGACGCACCGCTACCATAGCTAAGTGTGCTGTCCAAGTAAAATAAACTGTCTGTCTGTACAGATTGCATGTGACTGTGCTGTTACTTCAAGATCTTATTTTAGCGATACATAAAGAAATTTATTTGACTTCGATGATTCTCCTTTTCCCCCCAACTTATCTACTTGGCATTCTGATATTGATAACATAAGGAGAATTCCATATTGATAACTAATGTTATTATAACAACGTGTTCTTTAATGATGGGCAGTATTTTTGATGCCATGATTGTAACATCAAGTGACAAAGACTGGTTATAAGTATCCTTCAAATTCCAAGTGCTGGAAACTGTTTTGAGCCACTTTAAAAACGTATAGCAAGGAATAGACTAGATCAAAAAGCTTTCGTGCTGTTGAGAAATCTGCGTCTTAGTAGCATTGTAAGCTCGCATCGGCTATTATTTGCATTTATCAATCAATTGTATTTCAATGTCCTGTTCTTTTTTAGAATGCCCATCGCGTTTTATAGAGGAAAATGTAAACTATTATTGCTTTAAAATCAAAGGAAACGCAAAAGCTGCTGGTTGTAGTTCCTTTAAATTTTTGTTCTGATAATCTGCATTGGCATAAATTAATATTTTGGCAACTGACACAGACTGGAGAACCAGGTGCAAGATTAGTTTGTTTATCAAAAGAACTGAGAACAAAAAGGTCACTTTATTATACTTCCAAGTCCAAAAAAACCTCTACATAGCCGGCAGCCGGGAAGAGTTTTCGAAAAACTAAACATTTGGCACTAGGCCAATTCATATGGAAATTCCAAGAATATCTTATTCACTAATAATTCCTCTCAGAATGACAGATTTTTGTTTACAAACGGTCATGCGATTTAAAAATTATAAGTTTGGTTTTGTAATTGAGGAATTTCGGAGTTTGGGCTTATAAAATCTATATGTTGGTGACACTTGCGCTAACTCATGGAGTTAACTCTCATGGAATAATATCGCCCATTATCTCCTCTTCTAAGAAGAACTGAGTGAGATATTCTAAAAGAATTTCAGATCGCCGGGTTTCTTAGTTTTTCTAAAAAGCACCTTACGGCTGCGGGTATATAGACAAAACCATAATGCGATAAAAAGACATTAGTCTTGATATTTATCGGTGGTAATGGTCCCGCTGTTTGCGGAAGATTGCCACAATCTCAATGTCTTTGAATCTGCCATTGCTCAGTGTTATTCCAGGTGTTATACGGTCTGATTTTTAACATCTTTAAACTCCAAACGTTTTCCAGCAGCCCTCACTCGTTCGCATTCAAAAGTGCGAGCAAACTGAACCACCAGCATATTTGTTAATATGCCTTTCAAATACCTTGAGAACTTTGCTTGATCAGCGGTTAACATGACAAACGACAGCGAATAATGGTGTTCTTCGCTTTCGTCATCACGTAGGCGGGCCTCTCATGAAACAGCGCTTCAACGTGCTCGAAAAACCTATCTTGTCGCCTCAATCAGAAGATTTCCTTTTTTATCCTTGGCTGGTGGATGTTTGTTCAGCTTTGCACCAAAGAGGTCAATACACGTTTTATTTCTTATCCTCCAACCATTTCCTAAAATCATAAACAAAAAACTGGAGTGGGCAATGCTTACAGCGCATCTTTTGAATATGTATGGTGGATTTTGATTTGTTTGAAAAAAACCCCGCAATTTTAAATTAATCTCCATAAGTGCTCGTGTTAATTTAATGTGCGAATTAAATAAGTGCAAACATCTTTAGCATTGGGAAATCATCATAACATTTAAGTCTGTTCAACACCTTTATTTTAAAAAAATATAGTCAAAACTCCTGAATCGTAAAATACGAATAACACATCTTGGTTTCAAATAATTACATCTTAATTTATAAGACATATCACAAATCCTAAAAAAAGACAGTTAAAGCAACCCCAGAGACCCTGGGGCAGTAGTGGGGGAAGGCCGGAGAAAATAAATGCTAGATTTATCACCTTCTGCCCAAAGCAACTGGCCGTGGGCCTGCTCGGGTGTAATTAAGAATCTTATACCGCCGTAGGTGTTCAGCAGTCTCAACATAAGATATCATCGTCCTATTTTAAGCCCCGGTGCCTTACAAAAGATGACCTGCGTCGACGTTTTAGATGATGCTAATCTTGCCTAATATGTTCAGCGTCTTAATTTAAGGTTTTAGCTTTATACAGAGAAGAGAAAATTTTATTTTACGCAGCCAATGAGATGCAACATGGCTTGCATTATCCAGGAGAGAGTTCAATTTGGTGACAGTAAGCCTTTAGTTGCTGGTAAAAGAAGTGGTCTCGGATCAGATCCCGAAATTTAAGCGAGTGGTGTTTTTATTTTCAGATTTTCTATATCTGATCCTAACTTGAGAAGGTACGTACCGGTATAACATCTTTTAGGAAATTTTCCCACTGTCTGAGCAAATAAGTACCGTAACGATTTTTCTGAAGACAGTTCGATAGGCTATGAATTATCTTTTTGATACGGAAGCGTCGGAAAATTTTGGAAACAACGCATCAGATTATTGAAATCATCTTCGGGCTTGAAAACAGTTTCGAAGAAAACATTTAGATGAGATAATATTTCGCTAGATTTATTTTATAGTACCTAAAATTCCAATCAAAAAGCATGGCCAGTTTACCAGTGAGTGCCTAGCGCAGACGGTATCTACTGGGTGTAAATCAAAGTAGTCTAACTATCGGATCACTGTAACTCTCAGAAAGGAACAAAAAAAAAACCAGTTCTTTGGTCTTTCTTCTATCTTCATCACACAGTGCGCTTATCTTCCATTTCTTTTTCTGAATTTTGCTAGCTGCCGGCGCGGTCTCTGATGAATCTCAATGTGTGCGATATAATGATTACGTTAAGCATTACTCTAATTTACGTGCAGGTAGTCACTGAACAGTTTGGACAAACAGATATTAGCGTAAGACCCTAATGCTAATGGTTAATACAAATGCAAAAATTACAGTAATGGGAATAAAAAAAGGTGTTAACGCTAAAACCTTTTTCATAAGAAAATATGTTATAAAATATCCAGGCCAAAATTTGCGAAATTTTAAGAATATTTTAGGAATAAACCCTGAAGTTGAAATTGTGAAACGAAGATAGTTTTGTGGGTTAAAAATTTGTAAACACAATACAATTATATGGTTTTAAATATACCGTAAAAAAATCTTCCTTTGTCAAAACGGCAAAATGACACACGCAAAAAGACAAAAAAGAAACAACACTTAGCCGTATGCTCGATGCTGATACTGAACATTTCCGGAAGAAGTTCTGTCTGGCTTTAACGCCTGTAGGTTGGCTCCAAAATAACCATAACACCATCCGAACACAAATTACATACGATAACAGAAATTTCAAAAAGCTTTACACAACGCTATATTCACAAGAGTAGTTTTAGCCTAAAATCAGCTGAAAATAAGAATATACTGCCTCGGCCGCAAAAACAATTTCTTCTACAAAAAAGAGTGTAAGACCATACCATAAACCTTCGAATTAAGGGAAGCTTATCAATTTGCTAAGCTGTACCACATAAAACGAGATCACCGATAACAGTTTATCTTGTCCACAAATCTAAGTTCCTATCACAACTAAGGATCCTACAGTCCATTTACACTGAGTGCGGATTTATTTTGCCTTAGGAAAATCCCTCACACGAGGTTCCGTCAATGTTGATCACTAATATCGCGCGTTGTTTACCAAGTTGGTCGGATTACTCCATGTTGTTGCTTCGCATAAGATTAACAATCTCTTCATGATTTCATTGTACTGGATTTCTTCCCTTGGCCAGACTGAGAAATTTCGTTCGCCGTGTATCACTTTTTTTGTCAGTAGAAAGGAGAGACAAAACCAAACTGGCGAAAAAGTCTATTCATACAAATGTTATAAAATTCGAACTATATTTGGGTTTTGGTCAAACTTCAATTCGTATGCAACTTCCTTCTAATCCTCCTCTATAATGTATTAAGTAATATAGTGAAATCTCTGTTCACAATTCAAGAAATTACAATTCTTGCCTAATTGGCGTAAAATCAGCTTTTGAAAGCTGCAAAAATATAAGTCCTGAATACTAAAAGGGCGCGGCAGTTTACATCCTCGAACGTTTACAAAGTATATATTTATGAGCTCATTAACGCTCTTGTCACCCATATATTTTGCTGTTTTTGCAAGCCATACTTCAAAAATGTAACCAAATACGATATTGCCGTTACTTCTGGTATGATAACTTCTCAGTGCAAACTCCTACGTTAATGATAAAATAGTAAACAATGACGTCACCTGAAAGAGGTTATCACCGACAATACTGAATATTTCCCTGGAGGTTTACATGCATTAATAATTCATGAAATTAAGACAAAGAATATCACAACCGTGAAGGATAATGAACATAGATCTTTTTTTACTTTTCCATGTATTCCTTGGTCTTTGTTTCGACTGACACTGATTGAGAAGATATATTAAACACTTCAGACAGTGTTTCACTGGCTATCCAAACACCTCGAATTTCATCAAAAATACTCCGCTGCGAGTCGTATTTTTCAAGTCTTTTCTCAGTGTTTGGATATCCTGATGAAACACTCTATCGAATGTTTCACATATTACTTCTCAGACTGAAAAAATATTCAACACCAGAGATGGTATTTTATCACATTTCCAAACACAGAGACGAGAGCTTAAAATACGACGCGTAGCGGAGCATTTTGGACGGACGTCGAGGTTTTTGGAAGTTTCGTGAAACACTGTCTCGAGTTTCTCAATCAAAACTAAAACTAAGGAGAAAACGAGGAAATGTAATTGTAAAAATGTACGCTTATTAGTCAGATATCCAAAACCATCACTGTCATAACTTCCTTTGTTTAAACTTGAATAATCATTATGAATTTGAATTAATAGCCCTTCGCTCTTTACCTGAAAAATATCCAATCCTATCATATACCTCATTGGTTAGTTATTCCAAGAAGGCCTATGAGTCTGAAAACATTGGCAGATGGAATAATACCACTTATTAAAAACTGGATCATGGGATAATGCAATCCAAGAATTTTCATTGGCTTAGCCATCATGGTATATGAGCCATTATACCATGATCTATAAAAATGGCGAACGTATGAGTGATTTTTTGAGCCTTTTTGTTTTTGTTGTAGTCTAGTTTTCTATATTTTGGGTTTTTTTTAATAAAACAATTATTCCACTCGCGCTTGTTGGATATGAGATGATTATAGCCAACTCGGTGCTACGTGCCTCGTTGGCTATCTATCATCTCATATCCAACGCGCGCTCATGGAATAACTGTTAATTATTATATCTCTAAGTTAGTACGCGCGCTGTGATTGGTCAATTTAGCGGTCCGTACTCTCCTGCACGGACCGCTAAAACTTAAAGTTTTTTTTGTTGCCAAACTGTTGCGTGATTTATCGCCAAATTTTCTCAACTTAAATAGCAAATAAAAGTTTAAACCTTTTTTTTGCTCTAAATTGCGTACTAAAGCGTGCTAAAGACAAAAACGATTTCAGATTGATTCGTTTTGCTTTTGGCCTACTTAAGAAATTTGAAGCCGTCCCTCATGAACGGAAATCGTTCTCAAGCCCTTCAGAAACACAAACTCGTTTTTTCCCCTTGCGATTCATGGCCCGCGCGGTTCGCGCTTGGGCCATAAATCGAATGGGAAAAAACTCGGTCCGTAACTTACGGTACGGACCTCGAACTCGGCTAGTAAGAGGTATTTATTTTTTCCTCAAGCATCTAAGCGGGCCGGATGCCTAAATCCTCAAATTTGATTGGCTAATCTTACGCACGTGACCGGTCCAGCTTTTTCAGTACGATACGGCCCACGGACCGGATTTTTTCCCGCTCAACGCTGTACGTAAATTTCGCTCCTAAAAGATAGCGGTAGTCGTCAATCTTTTGCCTTTTTTACACATCCATCGACGATTAGTCACCGCAAGTTTATCTCTGTTCTCTTTCAAATGGTAAGGAAAGTCACTGTTAGTAAATTCAGTTGAGTGTTTTGAAGATGTGAGAGTTTGCTTGGTTGTTTGTAGCTTGGCACTGTAATGGCGCTTAATCCTGTGTTTCTCTCGCCGTAGAATTTGAATCAATTTCAGTCAAGTTTACCGTTCTGATCGTTGCTGTATTTAGGAGAATTTCTGTAGAATACACTTAACGAATTTCCTCGCTTTCTGCTATTCAATTTACGGTAGAAAAGTCTGATTTCAAGCGTTTTTAAAAGTGACGACTGACAGAAATTGCTTGTAGTAAAACTTCAAACTTCGCACGAAATCTCACACCGCAAAAACAATTTTGGAGAACTTAACTTGTTAAATAAATGCAACTAGCATAAAGTAAACTAAAAATACTGAAACTACAGTAAGGGATGGATATCAGAGTTAAAACATGTGCTTGACATTGACTTTTTAACGTTTGAAACGACGTTAATAAACTTCAAAGACGTTCGACCGAACAACTTCGGCCTTCATCGGTTTTTTTAAAAAGCCAACTGAGTGACGGCTTTCTAACGGTTCACAGTTCCGCGCGTGCTACGCCAGCACCAACACAACTAACGACCAGTAAAAAGGTAATGAAAAACTCCTTGAAGTGTCAATGAACATTACGCCAGGGATTCGTAAACATCTGGAATGTCAATGTGTTCGTTTAACGCGTTGTTGTCTCTCTGCGAATACCAGGCCTCAAGAAAAAGTCTCTCGTGAAAATTGCGAGCCCTGTCTACAATTTTCGCATGGTCGAAGTCTATACTATGGCCAAACTGGTTCGCGTACTGCGCAACTTTGGAATTGTTGTCTCCAACCCGAACGGCCCTTTTATGTTCTTTTAACCTTGTTTCCAAGGCTCTGTCAGTCTGTCCATAGTATACGAAATTGCAATCAACGCAACGTTTGGATTAATTATAGTCTTGACACTAATTCATTATTCATTAACAACAAAGCACAGATAACATACATAGCAAAAGTGGTATTTTGAGCACACAATGAGTGAAATCCAATAGGGAATGCAATTTGACAGAGACATCGTTAGTTGAGGACAAAGGAAGAAGAAGTGATTTCGAATCGGAGCTGGAGATTCAGGTGAGTGATGTGTTGAGTA
The DNA here is from genome assembly GCA_022496165.2 of Catalaphyllia jardinei. Lineage (NCBI taxonomy): Eukaryota > Metazoa > Cnidaria > Anthozoa > Scleractinia > Caryophylliidae > Catalaphyllia > Catalaphyllia jardinei. Next base: position 43,508,740 of record CM042747.1, on the reverse strand, counting down.
TTTTTATTATTTGTCAAACCCAAACTTGAGAAAGTGCGTATAACTTCTTTAAGAGAATTTTCTCATCGTTTAAATTGAGTTGCACAATTTCTCTAAAGACGATTCGATCATCTGGGGATTAACTTTTTGATACGGAAGCGTCAGGAAATTTTCGCGAACAACGCTTCAAAATATATTGAAGTCATCTTCAGGGCTTGTAAACGTGTGAAAATGGTCATGTTTCCAGATTCAAAAGATGCAGATATATATGTTATTTACCGGGCGGGAGGTCCGTATGGCGAAATTTGCCGGCAGCGGGAAAAATCCGGACCGTGGGCTGTATTGTAAAAAGCTGGACCGGTCACGTGCGTAAGATTAGCCAATCAAATTCGAGGATTTAAGCATCCGGCCCGCTCAGATGCTTGAGAAAAAAATAATAAACATTACTCCGCTATATTTATTTTACAATAATTAGAAATTCAGTCAAAAGCATGGCAGCATGCTGGCGCGTGACTACCGTCAGAAGGTTAACAGAGCCTAAATCAAAACAGTCTACACTCTTTCTTTAAAAAAATATTGTTTTTCCGGTCCATGCCTAATATTTTAATTTTTCTGCCGATTTTAAGCTGAATATATGCTCTTGTGAATATTCCTAGATTATGATCATTTATATATTCACTTGTATTACTAGGTTATATGTCTATATTTTATCATATATCGAGACGGTATAATTTTCAAGTGTTTGGTATCTAGATGAAGTCATTTTGGAGCTAGACAGCAGCCTGATATGACAAACATAACTTCTTGTAGAAATACTTTTGGCATTGAACATATGGCTAGTGTTATTTTTGTTGTTTTTAGCTGGTTTTGCCGGGTAGAGAAGGAAAAACTTTATATGGTGTCATTAAAACAAACTGAATTGTGTTTACAAATTTTTAGTCTTTTTTAAAAGTTTACAGTTGATAGAGAACATCGGTCTTTCTAGGATATTCATCCTTCATTACACTGGTCTTCAATTTCTTTCGTAAATTTTGCCAGATGCAAGCAGCTGATGGAATCTCGATGCGTGTGATACATAATTATAGTTACTTCAGCCGTTATGTGCCTGCAAGCAGTTCTTGAGTATAAAAAGACAGCAGCATGAGGCCTTAATAATTGCTAGACTCCAGATAATAATTTTCACAAAAGTGAAAGTTCTACTAAACAACAATGTAGTAAACTTAATAAGACCACAGTATAAACCTTAAATTTAGGGGTAACTGATCGCGCACGAATGGAAGAAATAGAAGAAATATATTGCGTTCGCCTATTTACACTGGAGCAATGATTAATTTTGCTTTGGAAAAATTCCCTTGTGCTAAATTACACTCGGTCTCGTCAATGTTGATTGGCGCGTTAAATTACTCCATGTTGCTCTTTTGAACACGTAACAAGATCAGCGTTATCTGCATAACGGATAATTCTTCTTTAAAAAAAAATCAGTACATTTAAAACCAAGCTGGCGGAGGAGTCTGTGTTCATACAAATTTTATAAAAAATCAAACTATGTTTGGATTTAGGTCATAGATCAGTATTAGCGTATTCAAAGCGGTTTGCTTCCTTACCTTGTGGTGAAGAGATATGTAACCCCAGTTTCCTTCCTTGTCTATAACAAAACGTATTAAATATAGGGTAATCTTTGTTGACATTATTTGTATCATTAGCATAAGAGAATGAATTGTGTAGTACGGCCAACGGTCGGAATTTGAGCCGATGTATTGGATACTTTCTGTGGGAAGCGGGTTTAAAAAACTTATTAACCTTCTTCCCGCCCAGATATTTTGCAATTTTTTAGAGTCAACTTCTCGGAAAAATTTTTCTTTTGGTTTATTAATAAAATCGTCGGCCCTTAGACATAAGGTAATTGCGAAAATTATGTCAATAAGTACTAAATTTTCATCTAACATGATACCTCAGCGCATAGTCGTATGTTAATGAGCAAAATATAAACAATTACGTCAGCAAACTTGAAATTGCTCTATAGGACAGTGGAAACTGAGTGTTATCACGTAAAACAGTGCTGTTTTTGAGGTCCACAACACGAGGTTGTAGGCCTGTACCAGGTATACCATAAAATTTAATGACATCATGTCTTCACACCGTAAATCACATCTCCTGATCCCTGACGAAAGAGAAGCACCAAAACTGACTGAGTAATAAAAAGCCAATGAAATGATAATCTAAAGTACTAAGAGCTCTAGGAAGAAAGAAAATTAATTTAAAAAAGAATGAACTTTCCCCAGGAACTACTGTACAATTTGGTCTCGTTTCCAAAATCCCAATGTTTGCCTCATAAGACTGGATCGACATCGCAAGAACTGTTTTTAGAGGGATTCTCGAAACCAAGCCTGGATTTTAATGCAGCGTGCAACGAGCGCAGCCAGGTATTAATTACGACTGAGGTAATATCCATTAAAAAATTATTACTGAAGCAATGTTCCTGGTTAAATTTTCTTCCTACTGAGGTATTTAGGGAGTTTTTGATGACTATAAACAACAAAAAAGAAACAATTTTAAAAATGATTGAGGCAAGTGCTCCGGTTTGCCAGTTCCTGCCTACGGACCTGGGTGCATTTTGTGTTCGTTTGAACCGAGTGCTAGACCATTTTGGTTAAAAGATCGAAAGTTCGGACGTTGCTGATTAATCTGGTTCAGAAAAATACCACCGCGTCGGGTGATTTCATTTTCCCTCTCTTTTGAAAGTTGGGACTATTTTGGCAAAGTGGATGGATGTTTTTTCAGTATTTCAAAAGGTTAATTGATTACTTGTTGAATGTTGATCGTTCCCTCCCGTTCATTTCCGATGGGAATGGAACCCGATTGTGAATCGATCTGCGAAGGGAAATAAATAGAATTGCTTTGTTCTGACTCAATTTGGTTTCTTACTTCACATAAATCGGCAAGCTTACAGAAAACACACACCTTGTTGAGGTCGTGGTCGCGGGTTTTAGTTAATTTTCTGTAATCAATGCAGAATCAGGTAGATCACACCATTAATCTTTTCACTAAGCAGGAAGTAAATACGACATTTGTTACTTATCACTAATGAGGAGGTAAATACGACATTTATTACGAAAACAAGATGAGCGTTTCCGCAATTAAACTTGCTGCAGAGACCTGGAGCGTTTTGCCATCGAATTTATTTTTTTTCTGTGTAATACAAATCATTCTCGGAGATAGCTAGATATGTTGATAAAACAGTAAAACGCAACTAAGCCACACTTAAGTAAAGCACTATAAATGCAATTCATTCAATAGTCTTACCATTTTTCTGTCCATCCATATATATGACTGAACAGATGAACAAGACATACGGAAGGCAGGAAGTACTTTTCACTTTTTATTTGTAAACACTGTAAAAAGCTTTAGGAAATCTACACGGAATTCAAGGCAATGGGCGTGCTGGCGAATTGTTCATTTGACTTTCTACCTGAACGATCGAACCCCGTGAAACCAAACAATTTCAATTTCTGAGAAGGACTGATTTAAAATATTAGGTACGAAATCATGATGATACAAAATTTCTTTTGAATCAAGCTTCATTTCATTATACCAGTGAAATATGGGAGATTAGCAATGTTAGCTATTTTTAAATATAGAAGTTACTCGATAAACTAATTAAATGAATTTGCCTCCGCTTTACCTATGCCCTGGGGATGTTACAACTGACAGATGCCATATAAGTTCTTTGCTTATCTTTGTTTTGGTCAATTGCTGCTGAAGTAAACTTAAAGAGCTCCAAGAAGCTTTCTTCAAGAAATATCTTCTCTAGGTAAGAATATTCCGAATATATTGACCAATCGCATTTACCGATTTATAAGCAGACCCTTTAGCTTCTTAGATTGAGGGTGATTAGTAAATCGAAAGCGGTCGAAAAGATCGTGTGGCAACTCACGGTGGCGCTTTCTAAATACGGCAAGTCTGTAACACTATGGAATGTATATGAAATGTGTCTGTTGACAAGAGAAGCTTTTAAAAAGTCATATGTTCAAATACAAAACTTGAGTCTTCGATATGTTGAATGTAATTTTGGATTTTAATGGAATTTCGTGAAAATTTACCTTTCTAAAACTCAAAACGTCAAGGTAGATCAATTTTTGATATATCGAGTAAATTTAAATGCGCTCGAAGTCGGTTTTCTTTATTTAGTTGGTGTTGTGTGGTCGTCCGCTGGGTGAAGCCTTCTGACCTTTGACTGACGTTACGACAATGAGCGGATATCATTCAAGTGACCCTAAAGGTAAAATCAACTCAAGTTGTCGAAACTTTAGGCACCATTGGTTTCGTGGTTGCTGGTATGGCTTATTAACCCCGCAGCCGTAGGTGTGGTGCGCGCGTCATGTTCCACCTTCGGTTAATTTTTTTTAATTTTTTTTGAGTTTTTTCTGTGACAAGAACTAAACTCCCACTCGGCCAGTTGTCGTCAGCGGATGATGCCATCATCAGCCAATTACAGGCCATTTCTCAGCTCTTTTCGTCATATCCCTCCTCAGGAGCATTTTGTCAAGTTAGCAAATTAACTATTCAGACAGAACATGGTCGTCTGTGAGAAATGTTTCTTTGGTCAAAATTGGGCCAAAATCCCTTGGAGATGCACATCAGGACATTTGCAAGGATAAAGAATGTAACTTAGGACCAGCTGCTGGCTACTAAGGCTGAAATTATCCAGATGAATGTTGTGCCGCGTAGCACTATGGACACCGAGGTCAAAAGATTTTTTCTTTACCTCGTGTGGTTCCCTGATTCCCATTACTAGGGCTAACGCCCAGTGGGTTATTCATGGGTTAAATTAGCACTAAAATTTACACTTCAGAGTTAATTCTCTGTTACATCATTTGTGTCCATAGTGCTACGCGGCACAACATTCATTTGTACCCCTACTTTCTCTTCGCCGCGATTCACCATCTAAATCGATCCCGACTTTCTCTGTCCGACCTCGTAGCTCAGTCGGCAGAGTAACGGTAGATCTGTTCCGGAGATCTTGGGTTCGATTCCCACCGAGGTCAAAAGATTTTTTCTTTACCTCGTGTGGTTCCCTGATTCCCATTACTAGGGCTAACGCCCAGTGGGTTATTCATGGGTTAAATTAGCACTAAAATTTACACTTCAGAGTTAATTCTCTGTTACATCATTTGAAATTATCCAGAGTTAAGCTGTATTTTCGTTTTTTCTGTGACCAGACCTAAACTCCCACTCGGCCAGTTGTCGTCAGCGGATGATGCCATCATCAGCCAATTACAGGCCATCTCTCAGCTCTTTTCGTCATATCCCCCCTCAGGAGCATTTTGTCAAGTTAGCAAATCAACTATTCAGACAGAACATGGTCGTCTGTGAGAAATGTTTCTTTGGTCAAAATTGGGCCAAAATCCCTTGGAGATGCACATCAGGACATTTGCAAGGATAAAGAATGTAACTTAGGACCAGCTGCTGGCTACTAAGGCTGAAATTATCCAGATGAATGTTGTGCCGCGTAGCACTATGGACACCGAGGTCAAAAGATTTTTTCTTTACCTCGTGTGGTTCCCTGATTCCCATTACTAGGGCTAACGCCCAGTGGGTTATTCATGGGTTAACTTAGGACCAGTTGCTGGCTACTAGGGCTGAAATTATCCAGAGTTAAGCTGTATTTTCGTTTTGCTTGCATGTTCACTTTCGAAGGGAATATTCAATGCGCTAAAGAAGGTATTACGTCTGGCGTCAGCCATGGAATGCGCTGACGGTGATAAATAAGATCGTGTTCATTGGAATGCCCTTACAGTAATAAATAAGATCGTTCGCCAGAAGCAATGGTGGAGTTTTCTGGGGATAAAATAAAACCTCGGCGCTCGTCAAAACCCTTTGAACATATGCAAATATATCTTCGTTTGAAAGGTCAATTATGAGACCATTTCTTCTTCGAGCTAGGTAAACAAAAGTCTCCCATTGCAAGTCACGCAACCTCGCTATGCAAAGAATGTGAAATAAAATCTCTTACAACCCAGGCACTAAGCCAACTTTGAATCACGCAATCTCTATTGTTTCCAATCTTAATTGTTTCCGGGTAATGTTTTCTCGCAAAACGATGTTGCTAAATATTGCGTAGTGTTTTTGTGAGCGCCAAAGAGTTAAAAGAGCGCGGTTTTAAGTTTTTTAAACTTCTTGTTGTTTTCGGCCCGCATTGGATTCAAATTTGATATTGAATTAGGAGTAACCAATAATTTTGGAAAATATCCATCGTTCTCAGGTTGAAGGTTAATAAGGCACGCATTGGTGGGGGTTAATCTAATTCTGCATGCGCTATTTTCATCGTGCGACCGGATCATAAATTATTCGTACATCTATAACTGATCAGAATCGACCGATTCGGATGTCTGGAAGTAGTTAAACATGCAAGTAAATATCTACATGATAGAACTGATTTACATCCATTTGACTACGGCAAAGCTAAGCTCTCAACTTACAAAATGATGAATTTTTAATCACACATTATCATTATTATTACTTTCACTTATCTGTTTGTGCCATGTCGAGCAGACATTCTTCCATATCGAGTAATGTAAACGATTTTCCTTTTAGGCTAGGCTTTTGAAAGCATTTACTAATTGGAATAAGACTAAAAGGTACGACACTTATGATATTGTCGCACTCTTTCATAATTTCGTTCCAAAATCTTCATATCTAGCTACTTGGGTTTTTATGTTACCCCTGACTCTTCACAGATTGAACACAGTAAAAGATTTCTCCAGCTTCTTTTTTAGATTTTTAATGGTTCAACAGAAATTACACTTTTAATTTTTTCTTTGGTTTCAACTTCTTCTGCGATGTTTTCGTCCTAATCCAAATTCTTAAAATTGCAGACGAGGAAATGGCATTCTGATTCTAGAAAAAAACAAATTTCAACCACTTAAGTGGTCTATATAAGCAGTCGCGACCCTTAAACGGTCTGTCTCTCTTCTGATTGGACTTTTAGGATGTTTTTCCACTTCCACTTTTGAGATCACTGAAAAAAGGTGCAAGGTGAAAGCTATGACCGGACAACGTGTAATAAATAATACGACTTAAAAATAGTCACAAATTCAGGGCTGATGAAAACATGTTTATTTATACCTAAATGTACGTCATTAAGCAGAAATTCTGAAAATCGCGAATGCACTGGATAGTCTTCAGCTTCCTGTTATTGAGTGATTCTAAAGCTTTCGATTCTGAGTTATTGCTATTCTCAAAACGTATTTAAATACGTCTGGCAGCCCTTTCAACATTTCTCCTGAAAAGCTGATTCTTGGATGTTTGACACCCATAAGGTATGTAGTGTTCTTGGCTTTTGGCAAAATACCCGGCTTTCTGTCTGTGTCAGGGTTTGTGCTTTACTTAATGGGTTTTGAAGTCCACGCTTTTGTTCGTGAAATATGGACCTGAGCCAAGACCGTAAAATCTAATCTAGATACCTAATCTATTTCAAACAGATTTTTACTTGTTCCCCCGCAAGTCCTGAATTTGCTATAATGGGTATTCCGGAGAGGTTCTGTTTTTTTTGTCAAGTATTTCAACTGAGCTGGCGCTGAATTAAAACGACAAGAAGAGATACTGGTACCTATCAAAAAGTGACTTTTCCATTTAGTTCTGAAACTCGTCGGCAATAATTCATCAACTATAAGCAAATGACATCGCAAAGGTTTTTACGATTTTATTTCTCCGTTTACTCCTTAGATTTCGTTTCGATTGAGAAAATATATCAAACACTGAGGTATTTGATCACATTTCAAAATACCTCGAAGATGGTAAAAACTCGTATTTTCAACTCTCATCTCGTTATCTGGAGGTGCGGTGAAACACGGTCTTTTGCGTTTGAAATTTTATATATTTCTGAACCTGCGGCGGGAAGGTCGTAGATTCTATGTCATCGAGTGTCTTTGTTAACCAGAAATGTGTAACAAAAGGATGTTCCTACTTAATCAAACTGATGTGCGATGATCGTTCCCCGATTAATGCCCGAATGACCGAATGTGCGATTGAGAGGAACAAAATATGTGAAGAATTAGTCACGATTAATTGGTCAGTATTCAAACCTGTCGATGTTCGTAAGAGGGAGTTTCTTGACGAAACGGGGAAAGATGCGAATTTACTCGCACAAAACACAGCGTTAGGGAGCGTTACGAATGACTACGATCTCTAACCGCTGACCGAACGTGGGACATTGCAGAATCGTTTTCCGACGCTTATCGAAGTGACGCGAAATGGTGAGTGGACAAAGTTTTCTATTTTTTTTTTTCATATAACCAGGCACAGCTATCACCGGATGTGCCAAAATGTGCTTCTCGAATTGTCTTGAATGCTTTTGAGCGGTTTCCGAAAGTTTTGATTGGAAATACGATTGTTACGTGCCTCCAAAGCATTGATATATATTTTTTGTTTTCATACAACCTGGAGCTCAATGTTTTTTTTTTGTTTTATTACAAATATTTGATTCAGCTACAAACAGGATCGATTCTAAAACGCACTGGTGGCTAAAAGCAATCTGAACCAGGTCGATATAAAGATCTTTCACATTATATTCTGGATTCTTTCAATATTAAATCGCGATAGATCAGGAATGTTTGCTTTACATAAATAAAGAAGAGAAAGTTCCGTGTCCTTTATTCAAAAAAGTTTAATCTTAACAGGATAATGTTTCTATGCTATTTCTGAGGGATGTCATCGGCTTTTATGGAGCTAGAGTTAAAGCCTGCGAAAACAGCCGTCCTTCGCTCCCGAGTTTTATTCACCCTGGCTCCAGTTGTAAACTGTGGATTGTCAAGCTTGCTCATAAAAGAGTATTTTTTACTAGATTTTTTAAAAGGAAATTCGATCAAGAAAAGTGTTGGTCTTCTAGAAGGAAATATAATTGCTATTCAGAATTTTTGTCCGAGTTGTGTGATAACACGAGCTACCTCTTGTCAGAAGAGAAGCTTTTGTTAATTCTGGAGACATTGAATTAAACCCAGGTCCTGTAGAGATTCTTATTCTACTTAACTATGGCTGTAGATTCATGTTCTCATCGGGTACCTATTTTTACTTTTTCCAGACTAGAAACCATTTTACTATCAACTCCTTACAATTTGTTGAGAAATTTAGTTTGAGTTTATACAGTTAGAAAAATTAAAAGGTATGATATGCGTGCATGTCGCATGTATTTACTGATGATCTCAATATACTTTTTGCGCCCTGCATTTAGCGCACCTACTTTACGTTCTCAATGGCTTTAAAATGGAAGTTAATTGTTGACTGAATCGGAAAAACAACAGTAAGTTGACCGCAAGTCATTCTCGAATGTGGTAATAAATTACTATGCAGTTCAAAATAAAGGAAGTCAAAACCCTAACCCTTGTCTGGGTGTTGCCTTAATTGAAAATTGTTTTTTTTTCTCCAACGTTTTTGATTTAAAACTGATTTAACACTGTATTCAATGTTTCATTAGTGACGTGCCGTTAAAATTTTCATAGTATTTTTGTCGTATCTTTTACACTCACGTATGTTTTTGGAAAAGAAATGAAACAATGATATACGTGGAATTAAAATAAATTGCTAGCAATTAAACCGTTGCACGATATTGTTTTTCAAATCCACCTCATTCAATAAGAGGAAATATAAACACATTTTAGAATTTCCTCGTGAGCACTATTTTTAGTTATAAATGCAGCGTAAAAGCCATTTGGAGGAGTGAAAACAAATTTAAATCATCTGGACTGTATCTCTAAATATCATCAAACGGCATAGGGTTTTCTTATTTTTGGCCCAATTTGCCTTAGCACTAAGCTTATTTTTTACTTAGTGTTGGCTTTTTAATGCGTTTTTTTAATTTAGGTGTGGCAAAAATCGTATCTGTTTTCTTTAATCCATTCTCAAAAATATTTCTGTTGTGTAACTCGACCAATTTAGTCGGTCGCCCAAGATTCCTAGGCCTATTCTTTCAAGGTTCTGTTCCCTGAAAGCTCTCCGGCGTCAAACATCCTCTATGTTCTTAGCTTTGCTTTTAAATTAAGTCTATCAGGTTTCTCCGGTAACCGAGTGATGGAGAATTTATTATCACAGCTAAACTCCAGTTCCAAAATTAGATCGCGCAAAATCACCAAGGGTTGTCAAGTACGCCTTTCACTGAAGAGCTATGGAAGCAGTTGATTATTAAACCATTTTATCTCAGTTCGACATGCATAAATCCCTTCTTATCACAAATGCAAATTGTAGTTGAAACGTTTTGAAAAATCTCAAGGTACTTTTGAAATCGCGTGCGTGTCTTTTTTAACTACCACAGGAAGTGGTGAATAACCTCTCTTCCCTTGAAGTGGTAATTTGTTTCACTTACGCTGATTGGTTAAAAGAACGGATATGGCCAGAGATCACTCAGATGGTTTTATACAAGGGAACGGTATAAGGAACTCTTAACGAAAACAATATTTTATTAGCCGGGATCAAGATCGTTAAGTCAAGAACTGCCGCGTTCGTACTGATGTAATCAGGTAAGGCAATTCAATATTAGATCTTAGGGGGCCTTTTCATCTCAGCTTTACAAAACTAACAAACAACTGATATTACCACTGATTTTACAAGTTTTTATCTGAATGCACGTTTCCTTTGTTTTTCTTATCGTTCATGTCCCTTGTTGCATAACTGTAAAATTAGGAATATTACTGGCACTCGACGGCGTTTGTATTTTAAACGAGAACACAGAATTGGATTCTCCTGCTTTTTAAATTCACATGCAGGACCTTGTTCTGTCCAGTACAAATTATGAATGTAAGCGCATGAAATCAAACTTAGCACGTATGTGCAAAGTTCTAGCAGAACACATTAAAATGTGAACGAGACATCTGTTTAGGTTGTATACACCTGTTACAGCCTATCCTTTGCCTTTTTTATTCAGCTAATGAATGGGCTGGTTCTTTGAGTTTTGATGCTGTGTTGTTGCACCATAGAACGAATTAAAGTTCTGAAAAACCGCTTAAACAAATTTAAGTACTCTTCTGCGAAATGAAATGCGGGTAATGACAGGACGACAATCATCTGCGCAAAGGTTTTCATATAACACGCACAAAAAATGCTTACTATGGTTTCAGTTATTTATTCTTGTACCAGGTCGCCGCAGTTAATCTTTTCTTTCAAAATGATATCAGAAACATCAAAAAGCAGGATCAGTGAATTGCTATAATTTTAATCAAGTTCTTCAGCAAACCTTTATCATGTGCACTATATTAAAACTGTTTAAAGTGTCAAAGACCAGCTGAAATTGCCTTTCCAAATAGCCTCAATTTGAACAAACAATGTTTTCGTTAGCAACCGAATTAATTTATTGTCAAAATACAGTGGCAGATCCTTGAGCTAATGGATTGGGGGGGGGGGGGGGGTGGGGGTTTCTTGCTCTGCCGACTTTTCTTCCCCCTTCGATTTTTATTTTACCCCAAATAAGGGGCCCTGCTCGAGGACTAATCAAGCCGGGTAAATTAACTTCTTCTGCGCGAGTTTGGTATTGAACGTTTAAGCCTTCATACCATTTTATTTCCTTACGATCCAAATTATTTAACGCACCGCAGGAAAATGATTGATACTTGCTCTGGCACAGCAAGAGGCTGTGATGGGCTTCATTGTTTTACGCTCCCTTAATAACACGTGTTCTGACTACATAGGAAGGATAATTGCAAAGGCATAAAGATTATGATTAGTTCTGTTAACAGACCCAGGTGGTGACCAGAAATTAATCTTTACTACGTCAAGGTTACAGTTATGGATCACGAAAGTCGTCTCTTTTTTCGAAACAAGATTCTTTTCCTTCTATCATCAGCCTGAAATTTTTTCTTCAGAAAAGAGAGCACGTAAAACCCCAAAAGTCCGGTACGTAATGTATCTATGCTAAGAAATTAATTTTATATAATAACCCAAGTTATTCTCGCATTTTGATTGGTTCTCGCCTTTGATCTATTAGAGGACAGATGCACGATTGACGTCATCATTACAAAGTTTTTCCCTCTGCCGTTTTAAAATGGCGGAAACTTTTGAGAATTAGGATGATATTTTACGTGACTGGGCAAAAGATAAGGTACAAAAAAGTCTTGCCGAGGAATTGAACAGGTTCGAGAAGCCAGAAAACGAAAGATAAAGCCGTTTCTTTCAGAAAATGATACAGAAATAATTTCCTAGCAGCCTCAGTCGGCAGTCGAGCGAGACTAAACCACGCATAAACTTGGTCTCGGTAAGCCGAGAACCATTGCTTTACCTCGAATTTAACAAACCCAACAAACAAAATTTTATCGAGATTAATTTATTTAAAAAAGTCAACATTTCCCAGTGTCAAAACAACTGTTGACACACTAATTAATGTCAGGAATAAAACATCAAAACATCACTTCTTAAAATCGGTAAAATAAAATTCATAACCTTGCTTTCCGATGCGAATGTTCCTGTCCGTTTCAGGGCACAGCAGCGAGCTAAGTATAGCTAACCAGAGCACACGGTCAACAGTATCGCAGCTAAAATGTGTCTCCGACACTATATCCAGCTGATTTGAGAATCACCAACCACAGAAGACAAAAATCTCCACAGTCATTTTTGCCCCTTTCATTCAAAACTCGATTCAAATGGCCTCTAGGTCGACCGCAACCACAAGTTTTCCGAGGGTATTCTTTCAACTCCTGTAATTTTCAAGGCAACGTCCAAGCTTTTCGGCTCACAGGGTTGCTCCGATGGCAAAAACCGACTTGATTTTTCCAGCATTTTCTCCAAGATTTGTAGATTTCGCAGTTCAATTCTGCTTTCGCTGTAAGTTTTCATTCCACGAGAAGCGAGGCTCGAGTCAGGCTTGACCGTGGCGTGATTTTTCTGGACCAATCACAATTCTTTTCTACGCATAGCAACCAATGAAACTGCTTCATTTTGAATGTATAGATCACGTCAAATGGCTTTTTTCGTGCAAAGGCAGGGCAAAGGCGGGGCAAAAGGCCGGCTTTCGCGTTATGTTAAAATGTTTTGAAACAAAAAAGGCTTTTTGTTATTATATAAAACAAATAGATTTCATGTTACCGTGCGTCTGATTCAGTAATAGATCACAGAAGACGTCAGAATGTGGTAAGAACATCAGTGACACACTCGGCTACGCCTCGTGTGCCACTTTTTTGTTCTTACCACATTTTGACGTCATCTGTGATCTATTACTGAACAGACGCACGGCAACATGGAATCTATTTGTTAAATATTTCAGAATCCAACGCAAACAGCTAGCGGTAATTCATTGACAAAGCATTTTAATACTGCTCGCCCAGAATGCTAACGGACATGGAGAAGCTTTTTATCTACTACTCCCGGAGTTTGGTAAATAGGAATAACACGAAACACGGTTTTCTGTGCAAGAAAGATAGAATATACAAAATCAGTTTTTAAATGCTTATGGGGAATAACTCACCAAAGAGTAATTTTCTCTGCAAACTTTGTGTAAACAGGCAAGTAAACCGTTTATTGTTTTATGGCTTATTAATTGTGTTACCTTTAATTGTAGTTAAATTAGTTTAATTTTGTCGTTTACATCCGCAGTACAGTCAGGCGGCTTAGATATTCATATTAGTTTGCAACGAAGCAAGTTTTGCAAGCTATTGTATGCGCCATAGAGACGCGGAGAAGATAGGTGAGGGAGAAAAAAGTCTAGAAAATAAACCAAGGAAGTAAAATTATTTACCCAGTTTGTCTCTTTGCCAGAGATATGTCATTATTGACTATACCTAAAGGATAGACAAAACTAAATATGAATAATGTTGAAACTCACAACATCAAGCGTAATGTTTCCGGCCAAGGTAAAAGCTCTCCATTCAAACACTGATTTAAACTTGCAAAATCATAGAAATATATTCGTTTAAAAAAGAAAAAAAAAATACAAGTTTATTGTACACGGGTTTGGCCCTCAAGTTTAACAGTTGCTGGATTTACGAAAGGGAATCAAATTTCCAACAACTGAAACAATAGCTAAGTCATCACCATACGTTTCGATTCCACATCTCACTCTCATTTCTGAGTGGACTTGTGTCTTTTGTCAACTATTGAACTGTGGCACTTGTGTGAACAAATTCAGGTTTGATTTGACATCTAAACGTATCGTACTTCTTGCTACATAGTAGGTTACACTGTAGCAAGGCTAAAACAAGCTTCTTCTGTCTTATTTATCACTTCTTATTAGAATTTAAAACGCGAACATGACAATTCTAAATGAATTAGTCAATGTTCCCCGCAAGCATACGGCATTCTTATTGAATAAGGACTTTCTTGGCTTTGTTTGTTTGTTTATTTACATGTAAAACGCGGAAACAATGCACTTAAGCCCAGGGGGGTTTTGAAAGAGATATTTCCTTATTGAATATATCTGAACGATAGACAAAACTGAATATGAATAACGATAAAACTGCGCTGAAACACATCAAATTTTAATGTTGTTTTTAAATCCTATAATATAAACGCAATGCTTCCGGCGAATATAAAACCTCTCCAAATAGGAATTGAGTTACACTTCCAAAATAATAAGTATATATTCGTTTGAAAATAAAACAAAAACATATCAAGGTCTTTATACGAGGTTGGCTCTCGAGTTTAACAGTTCTTGGGGTTTCTTCGAAAAGAGAGCAAATCTCCAAAAGTAATAGCTAAGTTCATCTCCATATGTTTGGATTCCATGTCACATTTTCTTTCCTGAATTGGATTATGCAGTGTTTGGACGATCATTTGCAACCGAAATCCGAGTTTGATTTGACGTCCAAACGTGTATAGTACACCTCTTGCTAGATTTCCCAAGCACAGTTATGACCAAAGCTGGTTTATAAACTGTGTTGGTATTGCAGTTATATAACTAATCTAATTCTGAGGTAAATTGTAAGTAATCAACATGATCACCATGACTCTTGGTGTAATTAACTTAGATGTAAATGCTTCTTTCCACAAAAAACGGATTTCTGTCTCTAATAAACTAAAAACCAGACATATTCAGCAAATTATGTTGAAATCAGTAACTTTATTTGTGCATTACATCTTATACTTGTGCATGGCTGAAAATGCCATTTAAGACAATGGCCGATATAAAAACAGCTCGATATCTCTCATATAAGAAGATTTGATATGTCACAAAAACAAGGTTTTTTTCAATTAAAGGGGAAAAATAGAAACTTTCACAAACTTAGTTTAAAAATAACAACACTATCTCAACAATTTCAGTTATCAATCAAATTTCTCAGAGGAAAAAGATAACAAGAAATATATATTCTTGCCGGATTTTTTCAGGCTTTGTCTACCAAAGTCTCAACGTTAGTGATCAGAGAATAATTTAATTTCTAAATAGGCGTTCTGATCTTAATTATCCAAAGAAAGAAACATTCTAATAAGAAACATATTGAGCCAAGAACAGTTGGTAATAAAATATATTTGGTCCTGATTACGGTAACTAATAACATTTGCAAGAAATCTCATATATGATTTATCAATTTACGTAAGACACACCGGATGCCGAGGCGTTTTTAATATTTTCTCAGAGTGCGGTAACGTTTATCTCTAGTGAACTATTGCCTTCGCAGGAAAAGTTCATAACCTCATTGGAAAGGCCACCAGTAGGCGCAAGTGTAATTGTAGTAAAACATTGTCTAATCGAGGTGAATTTCTTGTGGCGCGCTGACTAAGGTAACGCAATTTTTCAAGTTTTTAATTTCTTTCTTAACTTGCATCTTAAACCCGCCAATCAAATTTAATGTGTACAAAGATTTTAATATCTACTGAAATGAGGGTTTATTCATGTGATTGCCATCGAAAAAAAGTTATTTCTTCCCTCCTCAAGGTGGGTAGAATCTATGTCCAATTTTCCAAAAAACACCGCGAATTTTATTACCCAAAAATGCCTGAGAATTTCATCACCTGGCAAGTGTAGCAAGACACACTGGTTATAAACAATTCATAAGGTTTACCCAAACCAATACATTTGGTGATGTATCTTATGATATTCTCAGAGTGGGGTTAACTTTCATATTCAGTTAAATGTTTCCTTGAGACGAAAAAGGAGGTTTATAAAGTTTAGGGCACCATTTGGAACCAAACATCGCGGACGTCAAACTGGGAAATGCGTTTTACCGGGTTTCTCTTGAGTTCATCACGGAAGCATAGAATTCAAATTTTCAACCTGTAAGTTCTTTTTCAAGGCTTAATTTCTCTTGAAAGGATAAAAAATATTGTGTTTTTCAACATTCAACCAGTAGTCAACTATTAGTTTTACAATTTTCCGCGGTAATAGCAGCTTCTGGGAGTGGACACCAGGGGTTATTTTATGGTCGAGTTTCGATTCAATATAGACACAAAAATATTGATCAAGAATGGCGTGAAATAAGCAGACCCAATATTCAATTTGCAGTAGTCAAGTATTTGTAGCACAATTTTCAATGCTGATAATATATTTTTGGATTGTATACTGTGGTTATTTAGTGGCCAAGCTTCAATATAGACACGAAAAATTTGACCAAGAAAGGCGCGAAATAAGCAGACCCAAGAAACATTTGGAAATAGAAATCTAAAACATGTACTAATTAACATTCTCTTTATATAACTCCGAGTATTATTTTTGTTGATCTTGTTACACTTGTTACATGCTTATTTCCATAAGGTCATTTATAGAAAAAATCCCCAAACATCGTGAAATTAAGTTACCTATGTTCTTTAAAAATATTTTTTATAAAATGTATTAAAGATATTAGTTGCTTTTGGTAATGAAGAGAGGACAAAGAATATATACATAGCGAATGGAAACATTGTAGAACTTGTTTTGAGTCCATCAGATAGAATTCAACGCAGGTTTTTGGTTATTTTCTTTATCGTTTCTCTCTTTAGCATGGAGGCACCTGTGAACATTTATTACCCCTCATGTTGACATGTGGGAGGAATGAATCATCATATACAAAACAACACACAAATGATGGAGAACTGAACAAAGACGAAGTTTCTAGATGTTAAAGTCTAGACTTTGTGTATTCTGTTATAAACGGTAAAGCCACTGTATTACACGCGACGAGAACAACAAAATGCTTGTGCAAAAAGCAGCCTAATTTAAACTATGTTAAAATATGTATGCCTGAACAAAATGTAAAATGTAGCGCTATTCCCGCGTTTTCCTCAGTATAAAATAATGACTTGTAATTAAAAGATTTCCTTGAGCGATTTTCCTTTCGAAGTATCATTTCATCTTTACTGAAGCGCAAATACCTAATTCTGTCGTTAAATTTTGATTCGCTTCGTCAGTGATTGGCCTCTGCTAACTGCAAATGAATTCTCCTTGAATTTGCGATTACACTTTTTCCTGAAAAGTCCAGAATGCCAAGCAATAAGAAGATATTACGAATAGAACTATGGTTGACAAGTAGTAAGAGGGTGATAAAGGGAAAAAGAAAGAGATAGTGTATTTCTCAACCTCACAAATTTAAGATGAAATAATTTTAAAATTTTTTTTCCGCCTGTTGTTTTTCTTTTGCCGGAACGACTGTCTCCCCGACTTGTCGACGCCTAAGGCAAACAAAGAAGAACTTGATTTTTTACTTAGCGCACTGTTTCAAACACTCCATTTCGATCTCTGAGTTATAAATTTAAGAAAGAAACATTCTGCCGTACTGCATAATTATGTCAAATGTTTTTTTTTTTGAAGAAATTATTCCAATGTGTGATAGTTCCAAAGGAGACTTTGCCAGTCTCTGTCAGATTTTACAATGTCAATCAATGTGAACTGAAGTTAGTTGATTGAAATTCGGATTGGTATACAAGTCGGTAGAAATGTTACAACTACATCTAACATTTCATCGTTATTATCAGAGCGATGCATATGGTTAGTTTAAGGCCTTTTTGCCAACGAGCCAGCTGAGCGAAGACGCCGTGTGCGTGAGTTGATTTTGGTACAGGGACATGAAATGTCGAATGCAAAAGTCAGCATAAGGTAATGTCAGGTAATGTAAGAGTGACGTCATCGGTGATTGTTTTCGAGTTATCCAATGGCATAGAGGTACTTGTGTAGGCTACTCGGCAGGAAAAGGTGAGTGGAAATATAGATATTATTCACTAGTGAGCGTTGTCTTCTTGCGTGTGCTTTAATTTAGTATTTTTTCCGGGGAGCCAGAGTGTCACAAATCTAGCGACGAGCAGGCTGAAAAATCGCCCAGCGAGGCAGTTATCGAGATCAGCTCGAAAACGGCCAGTGGTAGTGCCACAGTCACGGCTAGCTTGCCAAAATAGTCAATTGCCTTGACAAGATCGGCCAGCGTGCCATTTAAGAAACAAAAAACACAACTACTTGAACATAATCGCTATAAACTCAGTCAGAGGGCGTATAAATCCTCTTTTTTATCGAGCTAGTGTGCTCAAAATTACAAATTTGACAGTCACGGCGAGCGTGCCAAAACAACAATCTTGCCAAAACAACAGACAAAATCGGCCAGCGTGCCATAACTAAGGAAAAAAAACACTTGAATATATTCAAATATATTCTGTTTGCCAGGAAGCCACTATCTGTCAAGCTTCAGGGAACTTAGCAAATCAATTTGGATAGTCTTCTTATTCCAAAATTTTAGGGAGCTTGCAACTGTAGCTTCGCTTGCAGGTCCAAAGTCCACTTGCTGAAGGGCGTGTACAGAAGTAACAGCTCACGAGAATTTATTAAGCTTCTTCTTTTGTGTATGTTGTTGGTCGTAAATTATTGCAAGGGCCATAGTGGTGTGACTAGTTTCGATTTTTCACGTGGATTTAAAAACAAAGAAGAACTTGATTTTTTACTTAGCGCACTGTTTCGAACACTCCATTTCGATCTCTGAGTTATAAATTTAAGAAAGAAACATTCTGCCGTACTGCATAATTAATTATTAGTTATTTTAATTTTACTTTTCCTCTTCAATTTCCAGGCAACAGCGGATATAACACTGAAACTAGCTATCTCTCATCAAGGCTTTACCGTTTCAAACCACTGTTGTTTACGCCAGCTGTTATCTGTTATCTGTGCCTACAGCTGGTAAATTAAGAACAATGAATGAAACTTCACTCTTAATGACATTGCAACCATTCAGGATATTTCTTCTAAATACCTAATTGTATGAAAAACTCAAACTCGTTTTTGTCTTCTACAAAAATTAAGGTGCGTCTTGTTATTCCAAACTGAAACTTTTCCAGCGGCAAGACTAGTTCGCTAGTCTCCGAGGATCACTGACTTGAAAAAACATTTTGCAGTTCAGTTTATACTTGGTCTACCTGGATTGTCTTCTCCTGGGTTTTCAAGTCCACGACACCACTGCAGATAAGGTACAAATGACTTTCTTGCCTTTGTTTATTTACAAAACACTTGTAAAACGTGAAAGAATATTTTAAAGCTGAGAGCTTTTTTAAAATTTCTTTGTAGCGGTAATAATATCATCATGTTAGTGGCCTACATGAACAAGCATACGCTCTTTTTAATTTAGCAACACATTTTATCTGCAGCAGTTGTCCCTTGGATGCTAGTAACGCTTAGAGAATTCAAACCACTCCGTGTTAGACAGCTGGATAGATTTCACGTTACGATGGACAAGAATCTTTTTCCTCTTTGTTTTGTGTATTTAAATCATTATTTACATAACAAGCTTTTTAAGGCAATGTCTTCTAATCACCAGTCGGTTTTTGTGGCTAAGGCTGCAGCAGAGACCAATGGAAGTTTCTAGTGCACGGTTTAGAGAATTAAAAAAGCCACTCTAAAGCCGGCTTATTCTTGTAATGGCCCTCCGTTTAAAAGAACAATTGATACTTTAGTTTACTGAGCCACTTCTCATAATATTTTACATTTTTGATAAGGTATGGCGAACGCAGTACCGCTCGAAAACTGTCGTTTCAAATTTCAAACACTAAGATTTCATCCTTAAAATTATGCATCGACGAAAGTATACTTACTGCTCTGAGTCAGGAGGTTTTACCCTGAAATGCCACCACTCAGACTCTAAGTGGGAGAGAAGGCTCGATCCACCTGCTCCCGCCCCCTCCTCCCTTCCCTTGTGTACCCGAAGGCTAATGCGTTCACGTCAGCTTCGAGCCACGAAAGTAAAAGCTCTTTTACTTCTAATTCTGGGTGTCAGTCAGAAACAATTCTAAAATCAAACAAATTAATAATTCAGTGCTTATGTACTTTGTACCATTACGGAGAGAAATGAGAGAGAGCGACTTTTTCCTTAAAAAATTTGGCTTCCCTATATAAATGTGAACTAGAAGGTAAATTTCGAATACAAAATTGAGAAATCATGAAACTTTAACTGGCTATGACGTCCGTGTGTCATTAGACATTATCAGGCAGAAAGCTGACGTTTGTTTTGGTACTGTTTTTATCGATCTCATTCAAGGCGCAACATTTACTTATTCGATAAAGAAGTACCTCATTTAAGCCGATCATTGATAAATTCATCAGTGTCCACATGGCTTCCAAGGAGTAGAGTATTCGAGAAATGCTTACTTGCAACCTCATAAGGCACTTTCCAGCTCTTAAATTTGGTAGATAAAGACTGATGACATTGCTACTAATATTGATGCCACAATAATAGTATCATTCAATACCCAACCATTGGTGAACACAACGGAGTAGTTTTTATAAGTTACCATAGCATCGGTATAATCTATCAACATACTGATAACACCCTTAATGTTCGCTTTTAGTGTTATTCAGGGAAACTACTCGAAAGAACGTACTGTGAACCTTTATTGTTTTATTAGCAAATTGTAATCAGCACGATAAGATGGCAAACATGGCAAAGTTTAAAAAATCTCTTTGGTATTTCAGAACCATCTTAGATTTTCAGTAAAATTTTTTTTTTTCAAAATTGGGGTTTCTCTACTGAATTCGCTAATTTTAGTTCTTGTTACCGTTTTCCAAACTAACTGATTTACTTTGTAGTCACGGTCTAGGTTGTAGCAAAGTGAAGTATGTTCCAAGAGTTTTAAATCCGATTAAAAGGCAGAAAATACGCGAATTTTGATGAATTTTGTAGATGATGATGTGTTTGTCACCTAGCTGATAGTAATCGTTCACGATTCATCACTGTCACATGTAATATTGACAAGAAACATTTTGATTTACCAAGACACAGAACACAACAAACAACGTGTCCTGACGACGAGAAGACAATCACAGCTTTTTCATAATATTCTCCTAAAATATTACGTTGTATCTCAAGAATATCAATACTGTTATTAATCCGTTTAATTTGCTTTTGGATGTACTTGTGTTTCGAGTAATGCTGAGCTATTTGTATAGATCATAAATATCTAAAATAAGAAACACTGAATTATTATTTTTGCAGAGAGAGAATTAACTCTGAAGTGTAAATTTAAGTACTAATTTTAACCCATGAATAACCCCACTGGGCGTTAGCCCTAGTAAAGGGAATCATGGAACCACACAAGGTAAAGAAAAAAGTCTTTTGACCTCGGTGGGAATCGAACCCACGACCTCCAGATTAGATCTAACGATACTCTGCCGACTTACACTTCAGAGTTAATTCTCTGTTCCATTATTTGTGTTCATAGTGCTACGCGGCACAACATTCATATGTACCCTTACTTCTTTGTTCAATTCGGGTGCACGAACGGAATGATAGACTTTCTTTTGATGCAGGCCGCTCAAAAATCACGACTGAATTTCTTTTGTTTGCCTACCTAGACACACATACATTAGACACGGAACCAGAAGCCCACCACTTGGAGCCTGAAACTACCCCATATTCCTGTCACGGCGTTTTCACAGACCGATCTATTTTTAGTTTGAATTTATCTTGAATTCAGATCCCCACGGGAACCTCAGTAACCAATTGCAATCACAAGCACGGACTAATGTCGGCATGTCGAAATGATTTCGACATGTTCACGCGTGAGGCCGCATTGTTTTATCCTCACCGAAGCGTGCTCACGTAGACTG
>CM042747.1:43446165-43473631 GCA_022496165.2 Catalaphyllia jardinei | reverse complement strand
TTTTGACCCAAAATGAGGCCCGCCCGGTGGGGCATTTGACTTTTGTGTCAAAACATCTGTCAGCGGTCGGAAGCAAAAGGATTTCGCAGTTCTTTGATTCAGCACGTGAGCCGCGTTCACCGGTCATTGCTCTTGCCGATTCCACGCGGATTTTTCTGCTGTTGTCGTTTTTAGTTCATTTTTTGCGTCATATGATGCAATGAATGAGTATCGTGGGGATCGAAATGTGTCCCGGAAGTTGTCGACCGTAGACGGAAATGAAAACTTTCGCCGCTTACCCTCCCTCTTAGTCAGAGGAAAATTGACTTTGATAAACCTGAAATACACATGTGAAAGAATTAAACTGTTTGTACAGACTAATGAATACAAGAATAATATCAAATCACAATTTCGGCATTTCTAAAGTGTGCGACATTGATAAAGAAGCTGAAATCTTCAAACCCAGGGGTACCCAGAACGATTTTTTGACACGCTCAACTGCACGAGGCAGGCCATGAATGACTAAGATCGAGGCAGCCATATTGGAAGGGCGCTTGTTTGTTTGTTTTTTTTTTCGTATTGGTAAGTAATCGTTACTTTACTATTGTGCTTTTCCTTTGGAGCTTTTCAACTTACAACACAAACATCAATAAAGGCGGCCAAGATAGTCACACCAAAACCTTTCCCGAGGTCCACCAATTTCGATATCCAGACTTGAGGCTCGCTCGTATCAATCAATCAATCAATCAATAACTTTATTTACCCACGGGATCATTTCACTAAAAAGTGGTCTTCTAAAGAGCCGTGCACATTAACCTTAAAAGATATAACGTAGTACTGCTTTGCAATCTGCTTTTACAAATAACTTTACAATCTGCTTAAAAATATTTGCAATACAAACCACGAAAGAATCTCTCGTTAAAAGTTGCTTGAGATGGCTACTAGTCACATGAGATCACAAGCAGTATTATCAAGTTTATGAAGACAAAGCTGTTCTTGGCAAATAAGTTTCGCTTGCTCCTCTCCAACCCACAGGCAGCAACAATGCATATGGATGAGTTGAGTGAATCACACAGTGAACACAAAAGCATCGTGGAAATGAGAACTTCTTGTTCACCGAACATAAACTAGTAGCTTTCATTGGAAAGTGAAGTGCTGCCAGTGAAGTTTATTGCAAGCTGTTTCAAATTCTCTGAATATTATCACTATCAATATCATAGAGTCAAATGCAAATTGGGGGTGGGT
Source organism: Catalaphyllia jardinei (assembly GCA_022496165.2). Lineage (NCBI taxonomy): Eukaryota > Metazoa > Cnidaria > Anthozoa > Scleractinia > Caryophylliidae > Catalaphyllia > Catalaphyllia jardinei. The sequence continues at coordinate 43,472,407 of CM042747.1, read as the reverse complement.
GGGCGGGGGGGGGGGCATGTAAAAAAAGATTGGCCTTCAAAGCACAGGATATAGGCCAAAAAATAGGCTTTGAATGGGTAGTCACCTCCAGATAATTACTATAAAGTGTACTATAATGGTATGAATAATCGCAAGGTATCCCATTACCCCAAACTATCATTTCTGACTTTCTGAAAATTTCAATTTTTTTCCACAGAGCATGCCCCATTAACCTCCCGCCACCTCTGCAGTCTGTTACTTGAATACAGTTAACTCACATAATCCTCATTCATAAAAAAAAATACCAGCACCCCATCACAGTATTATCAAAATCATTCTTTTCTTTCCCCTTTGGTTCAGATGACCAGCAATGACAGGCACAATGAAAATTGTCCATTACAAGAATGAGCTGGCTCTCAAGGCCCTTTGATATATAGTTATATCGTGGAATATGCCTTTGTTTAAAGTGTGGAGCGAAGACAAGCTGAACAAGAAATTCGTGTTGGCTGAAAATTTTGCAGAACTTGTTCCCACAGTTGCTTTAACATGCCTGGAGGGTGGGGGATTTGACCCTCTTGAAGCTCTAAAGGGTGGGGCATTTGACCGTCTAAACATAGCGGGGAGTTTGACCAAAATTTTTCAAAAAAGTCAAATGCCCTGGGTTTGCCCGGGGGGAGGGCATGGGCGGTTTTGGAATTGACCGGTACATAAGGTAAACGTCGTATTATGAATGCTGTTAATCAACTCACTATACATTCAATTCTTTTTTACCAGTTGCACCATCTTGAAAGATGATTTTTCAGTTCAAGGCACAGTGATTGCATTGTCGCGTAAGAAACTGGTAAGTGAATATTAAGGTTATTATTGCAAGTGGAAGACATTCATTTTTGTCTACGTTTGAAAAAGGGCGTATGGTTTCTTCACCGCGAATTCCAGTTGCATCATTCCTTACTTTTAAATTGTATGCAGTACTCGTCATGTCAACAGAACATGATTTAACAGTCCTTTTGAGACTTTTGAGAACCTTTCTCAGTAAGATATACGGACCCCCCGGAAAATTCAGACGCTTGCGCGTTCCTTTAAGGTCGGCACACAAGAGGATACTGTTCCCTGCGACTAGTCCCTGCGACTGGTCCCCTGAAGAGTTTACAGGAAGGGACTGGTCGCAGGACCTTGTCCCACAAACAGTTCACATGAAGCGTTTTGAAGAGCCAATCGCAGGGACGTGTCCTAAAAATTCAAACTGGTCTGAGTTCGTGGCACTAGTCGCAGTCACTGTTCACAGCCCTCTATTTTCTTTATTTTTTCCCATTAGTCGATCTGCGAACGCGTGGAGGGAGTCGCGGGAGTAGCGTGCTTCGCGCTCGCTTCGTTCGGTTTTTCTTCCGCATTGGCCAGTTCACACGATGGGACTTGTCTCAGTGACTTGTTGCAGGGACTAGTCCCTTCGTGTATGCCAGCCTTTAGTGTCCGTATTAACCAAGTTCAACCGGCACCAGCGCTTACCTAAGGCTTTACGTCACACGCATGTTATGGGACACGGCCACCAAATAATCATAGCTTGATCTGTTTGCCATGGAGCTACTGTTTTCATTATCAATGCGAAATAAAACTGAACAATTTGATTTTTTACCTTAGTTATTTTTCTTTCTTGCACTGGAAATCATTCTCAAAACACCTGGCGATGCCTTACCAAGACTGATATTATTTGATGTCTTTCGCAGATTTTACTTTTGACGCGGTTGTTTTAATTATTTTTCTCCGTAAGTCGACAACCCTAGGAATTAGCAAGTGCTTGTCTGATTTTTAAATTTTCTTTGCATTATTCGTTGCTACGAATGATTCATAACACTGCTTGCCCAGTTTCATTAAGAAGGTGGATACTGCAACCATTGAGTTGTCTCACAGATGTTTGTATTGATCGATGCAAAAGTGCTTTTTTTAACGTTTATAGAGGTTTTGGGGACGATGCCTCGTATTCTTTCGTGTAGTTCACATGGTTAGCTAATGGCATTGTTTTTAAAGTTGATTGGCAGAATCTTGGAGAATCCAACACTACCGGGACATTCTTTGCGGGTTTTCGGGTAAAAGGGCGTAAATAGGGAACTGGCAGTCCCCTCCTTACATCCGCGCTTTGTCTCGCCCTACTCTCTTCCCCATTTAACGGTAGTTTTCGGATAATGACTTCTCAGTTCTGAGAGGGTAGGACTCTTTTGAAAAGTCGCCAATCACCAGTCTTACATTTTTAATAGCCAGTAGAAGTAGAAAACTAACTAAAGTCAATTTTGAACTCTGGAAAACCTCTTGTTGATAAATATTTAAAGTTTCACTGTAGACCTATTTACGGCTTTGGAGGCCAAATTTCAGGGATATGTTGTTGTCAGTGCTAAAAAGTCCGCAGTCACGTTATTTTCCCTATTTTCAATTGCAAGGAATTTTTTCGCAAACATGGATGCGTTATCACTCAAATGTTGGTTAATCAATCGTTTATCTAATCTCTTAATTTTGCTACTCATCAATTGCTTAGAAATTATTTTGCCATCGGCTTTCCATACAAACACTGCAATTTCTGACTGTCTTTGACGCGTATCACATACCCGTCAAGATGGCTTCCAAATGAAAAGCATTGTTTTTTAACAGTAAGATGCACAACGTTTAGTAACATGAACAGCTTGACTTACTTCGCAGTATAATCCGTTGTTTAGAATCTGTTGGTTTTGCCGTTCCCAAAGTGCAAAGGATCGTTCGATTCACTTAATGATTGTACAGCATCTCACATGTAGTGCGTTTAAATAAAAACTCAGTAAAATTAAATTTCAGTACATGGTATTGTGCAAACATTTCAATGTATTGAACATGTAATAAGACTACCTACGTTTTCATTCAATTTTTTCATTACATATATTCCAATTGATTTCCTAGTTTGTATTATTCATTTGCCCTTCCCGCGGTCCAGGATTGGTCAGATTATGGTCTCTCTAAATATATTATTTTTCAACACCTATCGTTACTCCGAATTAAATAGGATTATTCTAAGGCTGATTGGAATATATTCTTTTTAATTCTAAAGATTTAATGTAGCTTACATTCTTAGTAATTATCATCGCACTTAATTAAAATCAGTCCTGTGAGAAGGGAATTTATTCAAAGAACGCAGGAAATTAAAGAAAGCGGCAGACTATGTGACTATGTGATTATACGGGATTACAACCATTCTCACATAAAAGTAAATAACAAAATCGCAGCTTCTGTTTTATAAATTCGTGTTATCATTCATTGTTTTGAGTTAGAGTTTAATTATGGCTTTAAATCAAAATTTTCAATTCCAATCTATTTCTCAAACATTCTGAAGAAAATTCAGCTTCCTGTCAAACTCAAATGATATAATTTCTTCTTATCTTTTCTTAACAAGTAATAATTTTTCCACGTTGCCATATTCTATGATATATAGATTTACTTAAAGACTTCGAAATCGCAAAAAGATTTAGTTCCGATCGATGAAAGGCAAATGATCTGATTTGGTTCTTGAGATAAATTTTAATGACAGTACGGTTTTCGTCATTTCAAGGAGCGGTAAATTTGGAATTAAGCCTTTAATCTCTTTGCACTTGAATGTTAAATAACAACTGACATGCACCGTTTTCGCTTTCTTTTAGTCTTTATGTCTGACATACTGAAAGGAAGTATGAAGCAACACGAATAAAAGTAACTGGACTGTCTACACTGGTACACTGGCACTTAAATCTAAATTATAATTTTCAAGACAGGAAACAAAAAATTAAAAAATAATAATTTTCCTCGGAAACTCTGAGTTGGCAACAACGCACTGTTTGTATTGGAAATAATCTACCAAGACAGACATCTGGTGAACTGACGCTTTAAAGTCCAAGAAATCTCAAGTAAACTCATCAGTGTGAACAAGACGTCACTATGAGCAGTAACTCAAGCACGGAGTCGCCAGAAAAATACGACGAAATTCATATTGCCCTCTCGTGCACTTTTGTCGTGCTGATAATTCTACTGGCCATCTTTGGCAACGTATTTGTTGTACTCGCATTCAAACGGTTCCGTCGACTCCGCCACGTCACTAACTACTTCGTCGTGTCATTAGCTGTCACGGATATTTTGGTGGCGTTGATCTCCATGCCGGTGTGGGTAGCTCACATAATATCTGGCCCATCACTATTCCTGGACAAACCTTTACTGCAACAATTGTGGACAGCCACTGATATCATGGTGAGTGTCGCATCTATCTGGCATCTAACATTCGTGAGTATCGACCGTCATCTATGCATTACAGGGCCTTTACTTTACCACACAAGGATGACCAGTAAACGAGGTATCATCATACTCGTAACCATATGGTGTTACTCCATCGTGGTTGCTTCTCTAGGGCCCACTTTCTGGAATAGGGACCTGTACACATTGGTGATAGTTGTGCTAAATTATGCAGTTCCTGTTATAATTATCCTTTTTGCATACGTGAACATATTTAGAGCTGCACGCCACCAAGCAAAGCAAATTGACATGACAATTAATGGAAAATCCAGACGGTTTTCCCTCAGCGCCGAATTAAAGGCAGCCAAAACGCTAGGTGTGGTGATTGGAGCTTTCATCGTGTGTTGGTCTCCTTTCTTCGCCCTTAACTTAAATTACTACATATGCCGATGTTCACCTCCACCTCTTATTGTCTCTGTCGCCAAGTGGATGCATTATGGGAATTCCATGCTAAATCCACTCATCTACGGGCTCATGAACAAAGACTTCAGGTACGCTTTTAGGAAGTTGTTTACAGGCTATTTATCTTATCAGACGAGCAAGAAGCTGAGCGGCCGTTCTGCGTCGATCAATGCAAGTAACGGCGAAAGCAAAGTTTATGTTCACATGCAAAACACTGATTCCACCAATCTCTAACTGAGAAAGCATTTCCTGTTGTCCAGTCAAGGCATGCTGGGAGAATCCGAGAGGGAAACCCAAGATGCCTCAAGCCATTATGGAAAACCGGATGTAAATTATATCCAAATATTAATTCATTTTACTATTTCAAACGATTTATAATTGACCAGCAGTTGAAAACACTTTTAAATTGAATCAGACACCTTCCTTTCTTGTATTATTGTAGATTAGACTAATATGGTAGAGGAAGATTGTGATCAGTGTGAGACAGGAACTGAATCAAATTTAAGATTAAGTAGTTATATATCCATGTTATTGTCCCTGGTCTTGATCACTTCATCTATTCTGAAGTATTCTAAAAAACATCTGACCTTTCTTAAATGTGTTGTGCATAAATCTGCGTAGTGCAGTTTTATTGTCAGGTTCAGGTCAGTTAACTTTTGCATATGCCTCTTACGAGCAAATTACAAAGAAACTAAAACGTATAAAAACAATGCAAAGGACTCATATCAATCAACCGAGCAGAATTCGAGGCAAGGGAGCGTATCAGCCATATTATGATTACTTTTGCTTTTTGAAGCCATTAGCCTAATATTGAAGATATTATCTATCCTTTGCTTGGTTAGAGATTTCTGAAATAATTATAGGTTTCTTAATAATGTTGTTAGATATATATAGCTTCAGTACCGCTAACCATTGGATACTGTTATGTTTGCTCACATTTTCCAGGCCTAATCTTCGTTTTTTATAAACAAATGCAAAAGCTAAGAGTTGCCAATTAAGGTGGGGGTGAAAATCAATGTCGTATCAGATATATATAGAGGAAATTTTACATGGTGAATAAAAACGTCTTTACAAGGTGTGCCCAAGGTCTTTCATTGTTATTTTATGAATTAGTTCAATTCCTGTTATCGATAACTTTTTTTGTTTTATCATACTGCTCTTCCGCATCATCACGTTCTGTATTTAGTGGCAACTTGCAAAACATCTTCAATACAGTCGTCAAAGCCAGAAGAGTTTTGTTGCAAGGTACCAATTGTTATTTACTGACTTGCAAACATGTCAGTTTTTTTAGGGACCTAAATGAGAATTAACAAGACAACTTACAGTCGCGCAGTATGTGGAAAGGCTATCTCCTATTGGGTGCGACGTTTATTTGCAGTCAGCTCATTTTTAGCAATGTGCTGAAGGTGACACACTTGATGATTCCTGAACACAAATAATAATAAAAATAATTTTTATTTGCCCCCTGCAAGTTTCGCGGTCCATTCAACCAAAATTTCCAGAAATTTCGGTCTAAACCAGTTCTAAACGGATCGGTTCGGTCCAACCGGAAAAGTTTCGAAAAATCAGTCCACATTTCGAGATGGACCACTTTTCTCAGTTGGACTTGTCCGATCGAAATGGACCGTTCCATTTGACCATTCCGACCCATTCTCAAACCTAGCATCTCGCTACTCGGTATGTTCCAGAAAAACACTCCATTGCAGCATTTATGGATTATTAACAGCGGATCCATCGGTGTTATTCGTACACCCATGTGCGGTTACAACAGGGTCTGTAGCTTCTTCGCAAGCCAAGTGTATGTTTTGGCTGTTAACGACTCTTAAAGACGATTCATTATTTCACGAAAGAATTCGGAATATTCTTTTCGTCATTCGTAAGTGGTGTTTGAATTTGTATGGCAAATATCTGGGATAGGTCTGCTCAAAATAACCCGGTTTACGGTCTTATACTGGTTAAATTAATACACCCCAAACAATATCATTGATATCAAGCTCCGATACGAGCAACAGTGATCCAACATCCTCCATTTTAAATGAGTGCAAATCTCGTTTTGCGAGTGGAATGGAACAAGACGGTTCGAACCCGTCGTGATCCAGTCGACATCATCAAGAAATTTTTTAACCTCAGCCCGGAAATTTTGGTTGAATGGATCACTCCCGAGGCTTTGTTTTTTCCCACGAGTATCTTGTGGGGGAGGGGCTTAATTTCCAAGTTCATTTCTTTTCAGCCCTTCCCACTTCAAGGGTCTGCTCGCACAAGATGGTAATCGATTCATTTCAAGACTGCCGATGATCACAAATTGGTATAAAATACTACGCCACTCTTGAAGGATAAGGAGGGGAGTGAATATGTTTTCAGATCGTTGGATTTGGCCTTAAAAGTCGCACGAATTGTGGATTCTTGCGGTAAATCGAGCGGATTGATACATTTTGAAAACATAGTGGATCGTGGATCAGGTGTAATTTTTGACGCGGATTCCGGATTTTTCCTGTCTTGTGTTCGGATCTTGGGCCCTAAACGAAATTTGGATCATATATCTTCCTTCAACCTTGGTCGGTATGTTACTGAGTTCATCCAAATCATTTCTTGTTTTATTTATGTTTTTCTTTTTTCATTTAAACTCAGGCGTTAGACTGTTATTGTTATTGTTGTCATCAAGCATGTTGCGTTCTTTACATTTTGGCGAAATTAACAGTGGCATTCACATGTACCAGTTTACCTTCGAATCTTTACACTTCTGTTTTCCGATTTGGTTTTGGTTTCGGATTTGAACAAAAATTTTGAGGGATCGACGGATTTGGAGAAAAAAAGGCACGGATCGGCGGATTTGCATACCCCTATTCATCTTCCTCGATAAGCAAAAACAAAACAAATGAAGAAGACGATTCTTGGTTTTTCTCATGTTTTATAGGGCTCTCCGAAGATTTAGAAACAAACGCTTAACGCGTCAACTCATGCGGGAAGAATTATAAATAATTTTGCTATCTATTTGGGCTAACAAAATCAATATCAGAGTCAAAAATACATATAATGAAATTTGCATAGTTCATTTAAAGTTAATATACACAACACAGGTAAAGATTAATAGTCTGAAAGAATAATAGACTAAGTAAAACAACGAATCAATTTTTTCCTTCCTTAGATAGTTGTATTACGTATTCTGTACACTCGATTTTATCTTCCCTCCCAAATTTAGTATAGCTAACTGAATGTTCCTATTTCAAAACTCGAGTTTTTTCTTTATTTGCTATTTGCCTGTTAAATATTAATATAATATTTCTCAAGCACAAATATATCACAGTATGTCATTTATTTCTAAATTTGTAAAAAAAGTATTTTACATTTCAGGCGGCCTGTTTTGGAAAGTAATATCTATTACTCCAAAAACAGGAGCAAATGCTGAGACTTCAGTTTCAATGTAAGATTAAAATTCAGCGCTGGCTCAAGTTTGATTAAGCCTTTCCAAGCTTTTGGAATTTTTGACCATACGTATGATCAGAATTTTTAATTTGGTGTTTCAATAGCTTTAAACTGCTATCGCGGGCGTGAAGATTACCAAGGGGAAAGTTTGGGTGAAAACTTTCATTTTCCTCAAAGAAAATTGAATGGTCCTATTAAGGTGATAAATCTCGCATCAAACATGTCATATAAAATATATTGTTTGAATTTACTGTGATATGTTAATGAGCTATTGTTCTTGTCAGTAATTTATAATGTCGTCCAACTCCGTTTGCCACATTTTCACTTGCAATCAAGTGAAAATCACCAGCATTCAACAGTTCAGAGGTTACCTCTCAAGATTATTAAGAAAAGGTGAGATAACTTTGTTCAATATTTCTCATCCATATCTTTTAAAGAAAACAAAAATCTCCATACTCAGTTTGATATTGGGCATCTAGTTACCTTTGTTATGCGGGAAAAAAAGCAAGCTGTGTTCTCCTTTGGTCGAGCTTTGGCGACTCATGAGAACTTTATACCTTCGTGGCAGTTATTTGATATACAAGAATATTTTCTAGCATTAACGTAAGATGTTCGTTTTCGTTATACTGGATTTGTGATAAGTACGAGAGTTCTCTGAATGCGGGCGCGTCTTCCTTTATGCCACTTTGTGTGATCACAGAACTGAAGAGGCGGGTTAAATAGCGAGCGAACAAGATGCTATGTAAAGCTTGCAGACTGTTTCCAGATTGTACTTATCATCGACAGATTGTACTTATCATCGACAAGTGCATTTGTTATATAAAAACAATTCGCTTAGGGCAAACAGAAAAGTCTCGACCTTTTACTCTGTAACAATATTACATTTGAATAATATACTTAGATCTCTAGCCGGAAAACTCCAATAATGGATAAATTGTAGAAATTACTATATGCTTTCCAATTCCGAGTGAATTACAATGTAAAATGGCTAGATATTCAAAAAAAACAACTCTAACTGCTTAACCGTGCTGAATAAATTCCCCCTGTTGGTTGAGTGCAAAATTTGTCCAAAAGGCGCGGATAAATGAATTTATGTAGAGTTAAAGCTTTTCTTGTTAGAGAATAGATTGCTAGTCAGTTGTGTATTTACAAGTTATGATGTGAAGCGCCAAACAGTAAGAGTGAATATAGGGCGATGAATAAACAATGGATGACTTGCAAAATAAAGTTTAATAGCAGATAAATTTTATTATGTTTGATAAATGATTCATGAATTTACACACTGCAGACAAAACAGTACAAGCGGTCACCCTTATATTGACTTATAGCCGGAGGAAGTTGCATTGACGTAAACAATGTATTTCCAGATCTCACTTTGAATTTCCTTCTTTAAAAAGACCGTACCAGTAAGATCAAAATACAGTTGGTTTCTCTTCGAATACACATTTAGTGAATACTAGTCGGAAACAATGTAAAACACCTTAGCCGAGTTGATCTACAGACGTGAACGCTAAACAAACATAAAGTTTACAGTAACTGAGAATCGCCACTGATGTCAATGACGTAGTTAGCAGGTGCTTTGTGTTTATTTTTACTTCTATCAGTTTATTTTTATTGTTATTCGGGCATCAGCTTAGGTTGATGAAAGCGATAGAACAAATGTCATTTCTCGCATGTGAATCGCTTGTAGTTTTTGCATTTCTTCATTGAGGAAATTTACATCATTTACTACTTGAGCTTGTGTCAACGTTTCAAAAAAAGTGAAATGTGAAGTTACTGTTATTTTCGCTTGTCTAAGTCGGAGAGCAACAAGCATTTACAGTTTTAGAGTCAAAACAATGAGAATCGGGAAGATCAAAGCGGTAATGCCTCCTAATGGGAGAGGTGGAAGATCACCCAATGGTAATCAAACTGATACAATTGTTTACTTTAGATCTGCCGAACCCGGCTGCCGAATAACTGAGTCAGAACAGGCTGGAGTCGCTAGACAACGCCCCAACTGATTCAACAAAATCAGGAAAGATTCAGGGATGAAACAAATATTAGAAATATGGAATAAGATCGTAAAAATAATCAGACTGAATCTAAAACAAATATATAAGCTTCAATAAGGCATCAAATTTGAGTAAAAAACATGGTTGCCATAGAAATGTAAGGTTACGTGATGAAAAAATTGATACACCAAGCCACAGAGTTAAACCATTGTATCTTGAATATTGTTTTTGTCAGGAAAGATTGAAATTCGTGAGCCCACTAGTGCGAGCTGGAGGCGAGTGTTTTCCGCAGTTTTTTTGAGGTTGAAATCATTGCGACAAATCATCGATCAGCAATTCGGAATAAAATGTTGTAATTTTCAGAAGTTAATTTACAAAGATGTTTGACTCCGAAGCTCATTACAGAAGAGTATCGTTATTTTCCCCGTGTTTAGTGCTGTAAATAATAACTTTTTGGTGTGTGACGACAAATTGTTGCTCCCGTCGTTGTAGTTGTTGTTGTTGGTGTTTTGTTCAAACAAACGTTTTCAGGGGAGATGTTAGTTTTCCAAACGATGAAACACTAATGGTTGGCAAATGAAAAAAGACTTTTTCAATAGTTGTCTAACAAAATGTAGAGCTTTGTCTTTCGAGTGACGTTTAATCAAATCCACTAATAAATTCGCCCTTTGAAGCAGTTTGCAATTCATTTAATTTTGCTTTGGAGCACTGTCTTTCCACTTTCTCAAAACAGGACATTTCATCAGCAGATTCCGTTTTCGATATTTTCTTACCAAAGGGAGCCATTGTCTAAAGCATGCTCAATTATAATTATTCTGAGGTTATGAAGATGAGTTGATCCCAATGCCTAAATTTTCAGAGGTTTTTGAAACATTTTTTCCGATTTTCGCGTTTTAGTTTTATTAGAAAACTTTCACGTCGTGATATCTGAGCGAAACGCATACCACTTCCACAAGCAATATCATTATTTCCGGGCACCAAACAAATGCAACTTTCTTTGAAGATTGCAAAGTTTGACATTATGATAATGATCCAGTGAGATATCTAAATATATTCATCCAGTTTGACAACTTCAATGTATCGTTGTCGTGTTACAATAATTTATCACTTAGGGAAACAGAAGCAAACGGCTCTCACTTAACACGTGATCCTTAATAAGTAAGATAACCACATGAGTCTTTCAAGAGCCACACCTCAATTGGTATGAACACTAAAGGAACAGTCGATAGAATGATTTTTCGTATGGCGTCGCGTTTAAAGAGTACGATAGATCTATGCAATTTGGTATTTGTCTTTCTCCCATTCACTTTTCTCAAGTTTCAAAACCAGCTGGAAGTTCATTTGACCTCCTCTTCGGTTTTGGCTTACTTCTGTTCATCGAGCTAAATGTTTCGCTTCTTTATAGAGCATCAAATGGTAAGAACAACTGGATTTTTTGTGTTCTACAAGTTGCAGCTAATCAGGGTAAGTAATTTACAGGTAACGAGAACCTTTGTTTCGTATCTGATCTGTGCCACGTTTGGTTTCCGTTGTTGTTTTCTTCGATCGTACAAATGGTGAAAATAGTATAATTATGCTCCTCTGGAGCATTAAGAATTCTTTTGATATACGTTTATACTGTTTCAACACGTATTTTAGCCTTTTTAAATATACTTTATTAGGATTTTCGCCGCTCCTGAGAAGCCATCTTCTTTCGATTTTCCATACCCTTTTATTCCAACTCAGTAAAATATCGCACCCGCAATTTCTGAAAAAATAGAGCAAATACCGGTGAATATCAGTTCTTGTACCCTTATTATATTGAAAATTTCATTTTTTAAGGACAATTTAAAGACTTGAATTAAAAATTAAAACCTTTTTTTCTTTCCGGAGATGTCTACAGACGTCACTGATGGATTATCCCGCGTCTACAAAAATGGTGCTTCATGACTCATTCATTTCATGACCTGGTCATTTCACCTTTTATTAATATAACAAGAGCTTTGCTTTGTATTGATGTAGCACTATACTGAATTTAAAAAGGAATTCTTATGGCACCATTACCGAAAAAATGTACCCCAAGTATCATTAATTTTATTTTAAAATGTCATCAAAGCTATTTAAGATTTTATGACCAACCGTGTACTTCCTGAATTTCTTTGAAATGGATTAAGAGACTCATGCCGGTCTGCAACGAGAAGTGAAAAATTAAGACAAATTCTATAGAACTTCAGTGCTACCAAAAGTCAAAAATGCAATACGACTGACATTAGCAAAGTAAGTAACAATTATAAATGTATTCCAGTTTTGGACAAATCGAACAGTTACTGCTCTAAGCGGGCTAGCAAATGCGAAATTATTCCTCCATTTTTTTCCAGGGGCTCATAGGAACCCTCAAATATATTACCGTTTGACGCACTTTTTTTGCTTTTATTACTGGGAAAGTCGTTGAAACTGGTTGGGCACATCTGACAGACTATGTATTAAAAAAAACTTGTTTGATAAATTGTTGTCAAGAAACGGACGTAAACCACTTTTATTTTCCTAAGAAAAGCACGCAATGAATTGGCCAGTATATATATATATATAGTTTATCAGAGCTCACTCTGTATCTACGCTCAGTCATCAGAGAAGCTTGGAAGCGGTGGTAAAAACTGAAAAGTGAATATATGACAATTTTAGAACAGCAGTTTCAGCCCAAAAATAACCTTGGGAACTGTGAACAAAGATGATATATTTGAGTTAGGAAAATAGCTCCAGAAAAGATAATGGAAATCGATACCCAAACCATCAATGCCTTTAGATGTCTGATGGCTATCAAAATACACTAAGAGGTAAAAGGTAAGACGAGAAATTTATTTCAGTTTGCTTAATTCGGAAAAGCTTTTGCATGCGTAAGTTTTGATTGGCGAGGTTATGTCTTAATATGTCTCGTAGACCGGTTGTCAAAATATACATTGCTTTGACGGAACAAAAGTCAACTTCTATTTTCAATACAGATTTCAGCTTGTGTCTTCATTATCCTTTCGGGTATCTTATTATGAACCGGTGGTTGATTACTACTTTTTTGGAATTATATGACTAATCAATCATTGTGGCCTTCTTAACCATCATAAGGGTTGACCAAAAAAACCATATGGACCTGGCAAAATGTTCGTCAAATCTCACGGGTCTCGCAGTTTCGTTTTCTCAGCCGTTATGTGCGTTTCGCAATCTCGATAGTTTTTCAGGAAGCTGTATTGTAGCCTCGATTTTTTGTAAGGCTAAGAAGTTCTAAACAACAAATGCATTGTTTCAACCTGCGGTTTCAAGCTGTGTTCTTTAAATAGTTTATCAAACTCGATCATCGGGATATTCAAACACCCATCAAAATTAATCGTGAAAATCTATGCTAATCAAGACCAGGTACCCAGACCTCCGGCACAGTTGTGATTTTCTTTGTTTCAACTTGATGAATCATTAATGAGTTTTAGAATATTTATTAATACACATATGCATTCGAAATCTATAGCAAAAACAAGGCAAAAAGAGTTAGTAAGAATTCCACTAAATTGTAATTTCATAGAAAAAAAATATTTACCCGACGAGTTGTCCTCTCTCGTGATCAATTAGTGTTAAGTTTTGTAAAAACATTGGTAATATTTGGAATTATTTACGTATGAGACTCACTTCTACAAAATATGATTAAGATCGTTTGCCTCACCTTCGATATTTTTAACTATAAACCCCTGTAGACCATGCTGAATTACGTGCACCAGGGGTGCTTCCGGTTAGCTGATGTCCAGTAGATTGGAAAAGAGATCAGATAGAAAGGAAAAAGGGAGAAGGATTAGAGATCGGCCTTTCCCTTTGGCCACCATTTTTCTTTTAGGCTGTTATGCGGACGTCAGCAGTGGCGGATCTAGGGGAGGGGCCCGGGCCCGCCCCCCCCCCTTAAAAAGACCAGCAGGGCAAGTAAATCAAGACCGCCCTTCCTCCCTTCCCCCTTCCCTTAGCTCAAGGTCTGGATCCGCCACTGGTCAATGAAAACAAGATTATTTTCGCAAGAAATTAGAGAACTTCAGCAGATAATACAGTTCTAAAAATAAAAAGATACGGGATATGGTTGACTTAAGGGTACAGGGTGCCGTAAACTAAATAGGCGACTGAGTGAAAACTTGTATGACTTTCTTAAAGTTTTAATTCTTTTTTTATCCGTAGTTTTATTAGTATTTGGACGCAATAGATGAAGATACCATTTTCACAGGAAGGAGACGACGAACACAGCAATGTCCAACTCTACAAATACATCACAAACATTCTCGGACGGATTCCGCCGCGGCACAGCAACATTCTCCATAATTCTCATCCTTGGTACAATATTCGGTAACACTCTCGTGATCGCTGCGTTTTCGCATTACGAACGCATCCGCACTGTGACAAACTACTTTTTGGTGTCATTAGCATGCACTGATCTTTGTGTGGCATTGTTCACAATGCCCGTATGGGTTGCGTACTTATTGACTGGACCGGCCTGGGTACTAGGCGATGGCTTGTCACGTGTTTGGACCATGATGGATATTCTGATTGGGACGGCGTCGATTATGAATCTCATGGTGATAAGCTTTGATCGCGTTCTGTGTATAAAGTACCCTTTGCGTTATAATCTGTGGATGACCACACGGAAAGTGACTGTGATCATTTCTTCCGTTTGGCTTTATTCTTTTGGCGTGGCGGTGTCAAGTTTCATTCTTTATCACAAGTCTATTTTTAACCTGATTGCAACTGTCGTGTGCTTCTGCGTTCCACTGCTGGTGATAACCATTGCGTACTCGGTAGTATTCAGAGAGGCACTGCATCAGATGAAACAGATACATGCTAATACGCCTGCGCAGTATCCAAGGCGTCACAACAGATTCTTGAAGGAGCTCAAGGCAGCCAAGACGCTAGCTGTAGTGGTGGGTGCCTTTGTAATATGTTGGTTACCATTCATAATAATAAATACCATCTATAGCTTCTGTGACCCTCAAAGCTGTCCTGTAGTGAAGCCAGAAGTCATACTGGTCACTAAATGGATGCATTACGGCAATTCCTTGCTCAACCCAATTATTTACACGTTCATGAACAGAGATTTCAGGAGAGCGTTTAGAGCGTTACTATTTTCCGGAAATTCAAGACTCCGGGATGGGATATTTACAGAAACAAGGATGTCAACAGCTGTAAACGGCGCTTTCCACGTAGAACGGCACAGCTAACTCATCATTATGTCAAGGTTTTCTCAGCCAATCACTTCGTGTATTAATATAATTCGTCAGCATTATTGCAGTTCGAACTAGACTTTACTCGCTATGCTAGGTCTTATTGCCATTATTGTACAATAGAGTAGATCGCATAATAAAACCAATTATGGTATAATGTAGCAACGAAAAATAATAATAAATAAATAAATAAATCACGTTAAACAAGACACACAAACAAATACGGCTACAAGAAGTTGTCTTGGTGATAGAACATGCTTTAGTATATTTTTCTGTTATTAAATCCATCAGTTACTACGTGCACTGTGATTGGTCAATTTAACGAGCCAAATTCTGTTGTACAGCAAACAAAAATCTACAGCTGTGTTTGTTGCGGAGGTGTTTTGTGATTTATCACAAAGTGTTTTTAACTTTTGTACAAGGTAAAAGCTAAAAAAAACTTTAAGTTTGTTTCTTTAAATTCCGTTTCAAAATGTGCATAGAATTTACCAACCATTTCAAGTTGAACTGCTTTGTTTCCGACGAGCGTCGGAAATTTGAAGCCCTTTCCTCGTGAATAGAAATCGTTGCCGGGGCCCGTTTCTCTAAAGACCTGGTAACAAATGATTATCGAGGCCGGTAAGTCACCCGGAAAGTCCCCATAAACCTTTCGACTGTTTCTCGAAGAAGATTTCGGCCCTCTCGAGCAAGAATGGAGTGGCTTGTTGATGAACTAAATGTGGAACAGGCCACGTTTGATATATCAGTATTCTAACATGGCTCCGAGGCTTTCGGGTAAAAATTGTAATTTTTCAAGTTCCTGTTGTCCCTCAATTCCTAAAAGAGACTCGGATACAAAAAAACAACACCTAATATGGACGTTTGTCCTGAAAGCATCAGAGCTATGTAAGGTCTGTTGGAGAGAAACTCGGCGAGAAGCTGCAGACTAGTTGGTGCAGGTACTCAAGTTATGGTCCGGGTATTATACTCAAATTTAATTATGGGTTAGAGACTGTTGTGAGTGTTTTGTTTTCAAATACACGAACTAACAGTCTCTAACCCTTTTAATATTTAATCTGAGTTCACTGCTCGTGATAGACTTACAATGGCTTCCCGCCCGACCTGAACACTGCACGGTTTTTATACGTTAACGCACTCTGTCACTTTGATGTCGTTAGGTAACAGGGACTCACGTGATCAATTTTAACCAATGACGCGTGCGGATTTTAGACAGTGAACGAAGATTGAACTACAGTACAGTACTATAACTTTATACAGAGTTACCCTAACATAAAAATGAAAGCTAACCAAGAGGGTAAAGAGGGATTGTCGTTCGAATCGAGCTACAATTAACAAATTGACGTCAGTTTTGCATGCGTCTGTCCTGTTATTGACAATGAATTTCGTCATAACATTGTCAAAGTTGATTTTCGTTATAACACTGTCAAAGTAGCTGTAGATCCACGAGGCGATAGCCGAGTGAATTCGCAGACTACTTTGACAATGTTATGACGAAATTCATTGTCAATAACAGGACAGACCCATTAAAAACTGATGTCAATTTGTTTTATACGATAACAAATTGTCCGCTCTCAGTCGTTGCCGCGTCGCATAAATTATAAATTCATGTGTCTGTCCTCTTATTGACAATAAAAATTAGCCAATGAGCGCGCGAAAAATATCTCCAGTTATCGTAAAAAAGACAACTGATCACTTGCAAATATTATAACCAAGCAAAATGCCGATCCCTCTCTGTTGCCCTCCTTTGACACAACGACAACCTCGAAATTAAACTTAGCAATGTTATTTAAAAAAGCAACACAGCTGCAACGATAATTAAATGCGTGGAATACGTATAGTCCCAAGTCTTTCTCCTTCTTGCACGGACGAGCATGAAGCGCGCGTTAGAGATTAGCAACAACCCGCTATTTCATCGGGTCCGGTAAGCACCGGGAAAGTTTACTGGTGCTTCGAGAAACGCTATTCTGGGACCGGTAGAGTGTCCCGTTAACCGTCCCGGTAAGTTATCTAGATTGGCCCGGTAATTACCGGAGCTTTCGAGAAACGGGTCTCGGACCCGTGAGTCATGCAGCAGAGATATGAAATACTGTAGTTTTCCAGGTTTCTTCATCATACTAACTGAAATTCGTGGATTTGCACATTTCATAGGATTCTGGCTTGACTTTGTGTTAATTTCCTATACTTTTTCCTTTTTTTTTTTTAAAAAAAGTGAAATCCAAGATGGCGGGCCAAATCACATCATTTGACATCATATGACTTCATTACCAACACAAATAGTGTTATCTTGTAGAGCAGGTTCAGAGCTATCTAATCAATGTAAAACTTTTTCGGGGGTAAGTTTCTAAAGAAACTGTGGCGCTGCGTCGTTGGGGAGTATTACGGATGATTTGGTTTTATCAACTGGGTTGATAATGTGAATTGGCCACCGCAAAGAGATTCGAAAGCTGACGTTTCGAGTGTTAGCCCTTCGAGCTGCGCTATCGGTTGGTGCCTGGTAACGTGAAAAACAACAGAATAAACTAGCTGAATGATAAGTGTTCGTTGATACCTTGAGGATTATAAGAGTGCCGACTTGAAAAATAAATTTTTCTTTTATAGTTTTGCTGTTTTCCGTGCTCCCGTAATGTAGGGAAAGGCCGCAGACTGCCATATGTTGCTTAGAATGATTGGGAAGATTTAAGTGTTTAGTGGCCGGTTTAGATGCGTTTTTGTCGTCTTTCTCGTTCGTCGTTGATAAAACCCAAAAAGCTTTACTTTATTTCGCTCTGCAACCAAAAGGGGTGTTCCAAAAACCCCGCCCCACCCCCCCCCCCTTGTACCACGGTAGGGGTATGAGTTAACTGGTACGTCCGAGGGTTAAACAGAAGAAATTGTCATTACTCCACCGTGTAAAACGGTGTGAACATTGCAGAGCCCCCGAACCTCCCCCAGATGCTCTAATTCATCAAATAATGTGCTTATTAGCCGCAACTGCAGAGTTTGGTTGGATGAATACCTTGAATGTAAACACACCTGGAGAATTTGGATTTATTCTGTAATGTGGTTGGCTCTAGGGGATTTCCTGCGTGATGGCAAAATGATAATAATGAAGTTAAAGAAGAATTTTCAGGAGGCGTGAACCACTCTCCTTTTTATGTACATTTCGCTGATAAAATATATTAAAAAATTGAGGTTACAAAACCTGTTAAAATATTACTAAACGTTTTCGATCTAAAACGTTTAGTAATATTTTAACAGCTTTTAACCTCATTTTTTAAATACTCTCCTATTTATTTCGTCTTGCAGAAATGAAGCCATCTCATGACAGGTCCGTAACTAGTCACAGGCCCACCGGGGCATGTCACTTGCCTCCGTCATTTCTTTCGCTTTTGTTGTTTATAGTCATCATAAACACTCTAAATAGATCTAAATACCAAGGAAGAGAACTCAAACATGGACCAATTACCTCAGTCATAATTTTTTCATGGACATTACCTCAGTCATAAGTTTCTTTCTGGCTACGGCCCTGCATGACCTGCACATGCTATCGTTTATTGTTATGTCTTGTTTACATCTGTCTTGTGAATTTCCCGTGGTATTTTTTTCAGCCTCATGCAATGAGTTAAGTTGCGTAATTGCATCCAGTTAAGCGAGTCGACTGGCACAAGTATGATACTGTCAAAAAACCGTCACTCTATGCGTTGCTGTGCTTCTCTGAAGCCTGTTCTATATTGTTTAGTTTGCTATATCAGGTACATTTGGTGATGTTCAGCATATGGCTTCACAATCAATGTTTTTAATACGGAGTTCACTCTCTTTTATAATAATATTGTTTTTTTACGGCCGAGGCACAATATTCATATTCTTCTGCCGATTATTCTTGTGAACTGATATTCTTAGATTACAGCAAATGACATTTCTGTTTTCGAAAGTGTGTTTTGTCTGGATGGTGTCGAAGTAATTCTGGAGCCAGTCTACATGCATCATAGCTTAATCGCACACACATAACCTCTTGCAGGAATGTTTTATATTGGCATCAAATATACGGCAAGGGATGTTTTTGTTACTTTTTGGCCAGTTTTGCCGTTTAGAGAAAGGAAGGTTTTTATACGGTTTAGAATAAGACATATAACTGTGTTGAATTTATAAATATGTAACACAAAATTATATTCTTTGCAAAATCGCAGCCTTGGTTTTATTCTTAAAATATTCTTAAAATTTCGCAAAATTCAGTCTCGATATTCTTATTAAATATATTCTTATAAAAAAGAAACATTGAATAAAGACAAAATTGTCTCGATACAAACCCTGAGAAAAAAAAATATAGAAAATAAACAGATTGGATGATAAAATTGTAAGTTTAGGAATAGTGCGCCATCTTATGTGATACGAATCTAAGACTTGCGTGTTTGTTCATTAGATACATATAGACATCACAAGAAACTCAAAATCACGGCTCTAGAACTGAATTAGATATAACTTTACAAAATAGAATGAATTCAAATAATAAGACTATGCTTAACTTTGATCCATGAAAAAAAAACTAACTAAAATCGTCTATGTATAATTGCTTTAAAATAATTACTATTTAATCTATTCGTTTTGCAAATAGGAACGTGATATCTTGGACTATTTCTCCGAAAAAAAGCTAAATTTGTTTGGCTCTGATCTGGTAAAAATCTGTATATTTGTGATCGCAGCAATCCACGATTGTATTGATAGGTTTCTTAATGGTTAAAAAGCCACAGTATATCAGGCCATATGCCTTGCCATATGCAAATATGTTCTTGTTTATGCTAAGGAAAGCGCTTCAATATCAACATGGTAATTTTGAGAAACATAGTTTTTGCAGGACACATGTTTTTCAAAATACAATGTACGATTTTTTTTTCTGCCGGCAAGCTAATTTCATTGGGGTTTTTCTGTTTCTTAGCGGCGCCTTGGTTCCAAATGGAATGAAAATGAAAGCAAGTTTATTATCTTGTCAACTTGAAACTACAATATGTAAATTATAAATGTAACTACAGGTTATTAAATTTTCAGCTTTCTTATTGGTTTAAAATGTACTGGTTATTGGAACATATGCTTCGACGTTGCCTTATATGGAAAAAGCCGCGTGTTTACAAGTTTCTTTGATATTCACGCAAGCAGACTGACTGAGAAACATGGCGGCTGTTGGTCAGAATAGGTTTGGGGAGTTGTCGCCCGATGAAATACAAAAACTGTTAGACAACGCTACAGCCAAGTCAACGATGAAAGCCACAAAATTTGGCATGAAGATATTCAACGGTAAGTTTTGTTATGACATGATTGGAACAGTCATTATTGCCGAGGGATGCCTAACAGTCTTGTTTTCAAAACACAGACAATCACACTGTGCAACATTTCATTCAAGCGAAATCGTGTGTTATTTTATTTTCAGACTGGCTCGCCAGCCCCGGTGGAGTTAAATTTTCAAACCCCATTGAGGAAATGTCGAAAGAGGAGCTTAACGCCTGCCTGAAGTGTTTCTACACCTCAGCGAGGAAGCAGGATGGAACTTACTACAAAGCATCTTCGCTGAAATCAATCCGAGCTGCGATCGACCGATATCTTCGAGCGGCACCACACAACAAACCGTTTTCTGTCATCAGCGATGCGGCGTTTACTGAAGCTAACAAAGTGTTGGGAGCTTTTGTGAAAGACCTCAAGATGTCTGGTAAAATAGAAGATATTGTTCACAAGAAAGCCATTACGAAAGACCAAGTGCGAAAGCTCTACGACAGTGGCGAACTTGGACCAGCTGACAGTCAGGATCCGGCACAACTTCAGCGCACTGCATGGTTTTATGTGGCGCTGTTCTTCGGTCGACGAGGACGTGAAAACCAACGCTTAATCAAGCGAGATATGCTTGTACTTGGACGAACACCTCAAGGATTGGAATACTATGAGCTTAATAGGCAGATGCCGAGTTCACTGCCTTCAGCTATTTCTGCAGATGACGAAGAGGAATCTGAAGCGAAGGTATTTGCCGTACCGGGGTCCGCCAGATGCCCGGTTAAAACGTTAAAGAATTACCTCGCACATCTAAATCCCGCGTCAGATGTGCTATTTCAGAGGCCAAAAGACGGCCATCGATCACAATTCAAGCCTGAAGACGTGGTTTGGTATTCGCTGTCTCCCGTTGGAAGAACAGTGCTGAACTCTTTCATGAAAGAGATGAGCAAGCGGGCAGGAATTGTCCCACATCTCACAAACTACTGCCTGAGAACAACGTCGTTCGCTTTTCTATCACACCGAATTTTTAAAAAGGTTGAATCTCCCAGCAGTGAAGTACCAACCTCAGAGGAACTGCAAAAAAAGTCAGCCCAGCTCTGCAGTTTTGTTGGGATCGATGAAGCACCTCTGGGGGTCCCTCCAGGTAGCTCCGTCCCTGGCGAAAGAGTTATTGGCACAATGGTGGAGATAGAACAACAGCAGCAGGCTAGCGGTGAAATTCTCTTACAGGTTCGTAAATTCCCAGTTCTGTTGAAAAACAACCAATCTGTCGCTGTGGCCAACATCCCGACAGCCAGCAATTTGGCTCAAGCTTCACAAGTCGCTCAAACAACCATTCTTCCTAAGTACAATTCTCACAACAGTGATGTCCAGATAAAGCCCAAGTGATTTTTCTCTATATGAACCGTTGCTTTGTGCGACCATAAGCGAATAACAACTCTTCAAGCTTTTTTTTTTTCGCCCTAGACATAAACGTCATGTTTGGTCTCTCGTGAAAATCCCGTGTTTTCCGGTCCACCGTTTCAGTGAAAGAGGTTATCAGTTAATATTTGTTATTCTCTGGTTTTCGGTAAGAGTAGTTACGTAACGATTGTTTTGAACTTTTTACTTTAATTTATGATTGATTGATTTAATCATTCGCGGAAGAAACCACGGATTCATATTTACGTCTGAACAATGTACAAAAAAGCGATTTTGAGAGATCTGTGAATGGCGAACTTAAGATAATTGGCGAACGCCTGCTACGATATCGAGTTTTTCATATTTCTGAATGTACATATATTGTTTCGCAAACTTTGAGCGGTTTTATAGACAAATGCAGCACTTGACGCTTTGTTGAAATTCTAACTTTCTACTGTATGTCTAGATAATATTTGTCATCAAGGTCTCTATCGTCTCGTAGAGGCAATGTGAAATGTTTAATTTACGACCTTCGCAATACAGTGAAGAAACCCTTGAAGAGGTTTATTTTGAAATATCTGTTAAGTGTGACCGCTTAAAGCATTTCCTTCCATTATTTTGAACATTGTTGTTAAGTTTCGTTTAATCCGCGTTATAAAGTAATGTCTGTTCACTATTTGACATGATTGGAAGAAACCGTTTTCTTATTTAGCGGATCTTTCCTTAGTATTTAATATTGTAATACGTTGCATTTAGAGATCATACATTCAGATAACAACGAACGATATTAATGTTAAACAGTTTGTGAAAATTCATGTTGTGTACTTTTTAACAAAAGTTGATTTTTAAGCACATCGGAACGATGATTTAAAGCTGATGACATTACGTTTCCACACGTCCTTGTGTTTAAAAGCGATATTCCATTCCATATTCAAATTGTTCATTTACTATCGTCCATGGTTACATAAAACACCCTTAAAAATATTCATCTGCCTTTTAATGCATCATACTGACAAACAAACTGATAGCCCATTTGACTCTTGAGAGGGGCTAAGGGCTGGGGCAGGGGTATTTCGAAAAATATCCTGCAAGCATTATTGTACCAGAAAAAAAATTCATGAACACAAACCATGCTTAGTCAGTGAGCCGAAAACAAAACATGTTAAACGGACCAGAAAATATCATCCATACATACATCCCGAGAAAAAACTTCCTAGTGCACGAGGGCTAAAGAAATCGAGCCTGTTACAACTCACCCACACATCCCCTCAAAAGTCAAATAGTCCAGTGCTGAACAAAAATTATTTCAACGAGGCCGAATCGAAATGTTGACATTCATCTGCTTAGCTGTGAGAGTCAGTGGGCTGCGATGAAGGAAGCAAATTCAAAAACTGTATCCTATCAAAAAAAAATCGGACAGCACTCTTTCAGGTAACCAGGTTTAGCTGAACAACAAACAGCTACTGTGACCAGATATTTGTTAATACCTCCTGACATCAATTTCGTATTTATTCAAAATTCAGTGATCTCTCTCCTGACTACGTGGATGTTAAACATCTCAATAAAATGAACATTCCATGGAAACCCCGACTACAAACCAATATGATAAAATTTGTTCTTGACGGCAATTGTACACTGCATGACAGTTGCGAAGAATCCTCACTCTCCACCCATGATGGCATTTTTTCTTCGCATGAAACCTCAAGGGGATAATAGAGAACTGCAGTGGCGAGACGTATAAAAATCGCAGACGTATAAAAATCGCATCGCAGATCACAACGTTTCAGGCAGTTTTTACACTACACCGGAGAAATCTGAAAACGTAGCTTTATTTCTACGGTTAGGTCTACCGTCCACACTAATCCATCACGAAAACGGAGTTTTTCGGAAACGCCCTTAAAACCGGAGGAATTGGAAAACGCCGGCTTTTGTTTCCGTATTGACAGACAACATTTTGAAAAAGATCTTTTCACAAATAAACCATGTAATTGTCCCAGCCGAGGTTTCCCCTAACACAAATACTAAATAAAGCGATTTTATCGTGTTTAAATTCCCCCAGTGTATGTGGACGGAAAACATTTGTTTTCAGAACGAGATCTTCGTTTCCAATTTTCTCCAGCGTACTTTGACGCGGTCTCAATGATACTGAACGAAATTCATCAACTGCTCACACTGGGGAACTAATTCAATTTCATGTGAAAGTCTTATAACTGCTGTTGACCTGCTTTATTTTTCACCTCATAAAGGCAAGCGTGTGCTCTACGAACAGACGAGCTTGCGGTTCCTAGACTACGAACAGACTGGCTCCCGCCGAATACAGAATTAAACTCGGCTTGGTTTATTACGCCGGTGCCACAAGATCGAGAACAGCCTGGGGTTGATCAAAGTTAAGGTGATTCCTCAAAAGTAAAAGTTGCCGATGAATCTTTTTGAAACTTTCCCTAAATATTCTCTACTCAGCATTGTTTCCAAAATAAAAACAATTAAAGTGATAGGTCACCAATCTCGCTTAAGAGATCTGATGGGCCAGTCTTACCCCATTTATGCCTCTACTCGTCCTAATCACGCTCGTTATTCATCAGGCCGCAGTACATTTTGCGGCAGTTGGATGCATAGTTTATTAAAGTAATACTTGGCGAAAAATGTTACAGATAGAAGTGTCGAGCATATGGAACATACCCTACCTTTGGGGCGAAAATATGCTCGGATATTTGTCCTCGGACATTATCTGTTCCAAGAAGAGAACAGTTTTCCAAGAGCGTAGCTTGGGAAAAACTGTGAGCTTCGTCGAGGAACAGATAATGTCCAAGGACATAATTGTTTTAGTATATACTAAAATAGTGAGATAATATACACCACAAAAGATTAATTTGGATTCTCGGATGCAAAACGGGACGCCATTTTTTCTCGAGTTGCTCGGAGGTAAATAAGTATATTTGGAGTTTGACGCGCCTTCAACGCTGTCCGCTGTTTTAATATATACAAAAATATATTGGTTAGTTACCATGCTCGTTTAAAAGAAAACGAGCATTTATTTCGCTACCGAGCTTAGCTTGAGGCAAATTTCTTTCGTCTAGTCTAGTTGTGTACGTGCACGCGCTCATCTGCGCGCGCTAATGACGTGAAAATCGTGCCCAATAGGGATGAACAGTTCAATACTGAGTGAGAAATCACCGATCATTTTGAACATAATTGGAAAAAAAATCTTAGCTGCACTTTCCAACAGACTTAGATTGTGTATACGTAAGTCAATATTTGGAAGAGGCATTGTTAGCTAGGTTAGATAGTGAGATAGGATAGTTGAAAAGGTCCTTTTGCGAATGTATTTATCTTATTAGATATTTGGATATGTAGTATCGCTGTGTACCCTTTTTCTTATATAAGAACCTTTTTCATAGGAACGTTGAGGCTGCTGTTAATCAGAATTTTAAGAACGTACTAAGAACGTTTTTATTTTGCTAACCTATATATTAATAAATGACAACCATAAAATAATGGTAGCAAAAAAGGTTAATTAACCCAATTACTTAATAACCTGTGATCATGCCCTCCCTCCCTGTATTCTTCTCCCCCCTCCCACCCTCCCTCCGCAAAAAAAGCGCCTGATCGCAGGTCAATTACTTAACGGCATGTTGTTTTCTATAACATTAACAATGGTTTTCTTATTACATGATACCGATCTCGGTTTGTAATAATCAGCAGTTCTTATTTGTATCTTTTCTAAAATAACTTCCACACCATCAAAGTCATCAGTGATTCAGAGCCCTGAGTATTATCAGGTCAGTTGACTTTATATTCTCTCAGCTTTAATCTATTGAAATACTGTATACCATATGAATTTAAGAACATCCTAAGAATGTTTTCAGTTTCAAATCGTAGAGAAATAAGAACTTTCAGCCTCAGCTCCAAAATTAGACGTTCTTATAGAAAAAAGCACGTACATATTAAACGAGTTGTGCCGTATATACAAATAGCCACACTTATAGTTTACGTCAGAGAGATTTGCATTTACCTAGATTTAACACTGTTACGTATGGAATTCGATACCTAGGCCCAGGACTATGGAGCAAACTAACAAATAACAAAAGATCGGCGATAAATCCCAAGCAGTTTAACACCCATGTACAGAGGCTAAATCTAGGCAACATCATCCTATATGCATGTAGTAATTTCTCTCATAGGACTTTTCTGTATATTCTTTTTAGGTAGTTCTACTAGTAGGTGTCCCCTATTAACAGTGGAGATTCTAGCAGTGGCGGATCTAGGGGAGAACCGGGGGGGGGGGGGGGGGGGGGGGGGGGGGGGGGGGGGGGG
>CM042747.1:43366571-43443736 GCA_022496165.2 Catalaphyllia jardinei | reverse complement strand
AACCAACAAATCACAAAGGCTCCCATCACCACACCCAATGTCTTGGCAGCTTTCAGTTCCTTTGGGAGACAGAATCTTTTTGTTTTCTCACCAATCTTTAACAACATCTTTTTGGCTTGAGTGCGGGAAACTTTGAAGATCATAAGATACGCGTAGCTCATAATCACCACAGGCGCCACAAAACACAGCGAGAACGCGGTCAGTTGGTAAACTGTAGAACGAGACTTTCCCCAGAGCAGGAGTTTTATTGCAGTCATGAGCAGCGCAAAGGACCACGCCCCGCAGATGGCCACGCGTGTCTTTGGTGTTGTCACGACACTGTGGTACGTCAGCGGGGTAGAGATGCAGATGTAACGCTCGATGCTGATGAGCAGGAGATGGGAAATGGACGCCACGCTGCACAAGATGTCGACTGACTGCCAGATCTTCATCAACCACATGGAGAATTGCCATTGTGGCCCCGTCAGTAGATAGGCCACCCACACTGGCATGGAAAACACCGCCACTAAGATGTCTGTCACAGCCAGGGACACCACGAAGTAGTTTGTCACATTACGCAACTTCCGGAAGGCCACAAATGCCCGGATGACAAGGGAATTGCCGACAAGAGTTAGGATGATGATGATGATCAGGAGAAAGGTGGAAATGAATTTAATTGTAAAGTTAAATGACTGGATTTCTGCAGCAACGGTTGTTGACGTGTTTAGAGTTGCGGTTGCCGTGCCGTTAGCCATTTTCGGTTGTCTGAAAGGTCAATGATGGCTTGCAAATTCCAAAATCTGAAATTACAGTACATTTTAAAAGTAAATTTAGAGATACCCTGAAAGGGTCGTCATCTTAAGCTTTCCTATATTTGTTTAAAAGGGGATCTTTCCAAATCCTTTAATAACTCATTATTATAAACGGTTTCTTAAAAACTTTTTGGACCAATTATTTACAATGAATGTACGTGTTGAGAGTTGACGTTAAAAACGTTTTTGTGCGGCATGTAGATTTTTTAAAACAATCATTGATGGCTTTTATCAATCTGAAAAAATTTGTCAACATGCAGTAATATCGCGTTTTAGACTTGAAAGCAATGTACATGATCAATTCTGGATTACGTAGAAGCACATTGTTACTTTTCCTGGCCATTTTAAAAGTAACTATAAGCACGCAAAATAAAACCCCATAAAACATTCTGCCATGGAATTGCAAATCGAAACTAATATAAATTTGCTATAAATAAAAAGCTCGAAAATTCTTTTTAAAAAATGGAAATGTTATGTCTGCATTTCCCAAAACATATAAAAAGCATGTCATTTTGACTGAAAAAGTAAAAATTGGGATGTACTAGTACATTTTTGTAACCTTCATTTTTGCACAGACACTATAAAACGGTGTAATTTCTGCTGACTCCCTCCAGTTCTAGCTGTTTGAAATGTTGTTTCGGTCGTAAAGTGGTCGCGAATCGATGTTTTGGTGAAAATTAAAGCAAATGTTTTCCATGTGAAGTTGAGATTTTCATTATTAAGCCGGGTCCTAGTAGGATTTTGACATAAACTGCCAATCACGCATGATAGTAAATTTACCAAAACCTGCAAATGGGAATTGCTTACATTAGATCAAACTCAACCAGGACTAACAGAAAGCCTTAGATTAACACATCTCTTATCAAACTCATCATGAAACTTTGATGAAAACTGTGAATTCTCGATGTATTCGTTCGAGATTCAACATGATATACAGCCCTTTACGAAGAGCGAATAATAAAATCTCATCAAGATTTTTTTTCATTACCAGCTGTCAAGTTCGCGCGGAAAAAATAAACAGTTAATTTTAAATGTGTTTTCTTTTCCATTTTTTGGCGGCACGCTTTGCGACGAATTTACTTTTGATGACAAATATATCTTTTAGACGTCTAAAGATTAATTTTAAAGCCCAAAGGCTTTAATCATTGCTCTTTTCTGACCTTCTTAATGTTTGAGTTTGGCAATTACTCGGGGTAATGATCTTTTCGCTTGCAAGATTAGCTCAAGAGCAAACAGTGCTACAGGCATATGTAAACATGACTTTTAAGTTGGACAAACCCGCATGTTTATTTTTTTCGATACCCATATTTTCTTCTATATAGATGTTATTTTACATGTCCTTTACAATTCTCAGGTAATACTAAGATTCGTGCTAAGAATCGTATAGCGCAACATACATTTCGGCTCTGATACAAGAAGAGATAGCTTGGACGCAAAGAATCTCGCAGAAAATTTTTAAGAGATTTAATATCTCTTAACAAATCTTACGAGATAACAAAAAAAGCAGTATTAATGGCTATTTGGTACCCTCTTAGGAGAACACAGTGGTCTTTTATCGCCAATAAGCGGGGTCGGGGTGATTTGGCTGTATAAAGACTTGCTGAACTTAGTGGGGAAGTTGGAAGCCAACGGTAAGAAAACGTTTGCAGCGCGCACTTTGTATACTTGAAATGAACTAACAGCTTCCTTACGTCTTAACACTCTTTCCTACATGCAATCTGTTTTTCGTTTATCAGAAAAGGTGGTTTATCAGAGAGGAAAATGCTCTCAATACACCTTGGTCGATCAATACAGTAAGGAATAAATATAAATGGATTCAAAACACTCACCCGCCTGCACCTTTCACAGATCGACACGATCGAATGCGCAGTTGTTGTGAAACTCTCCGATCGGTCAACAGAGTGTACAATGTTACGTATTTCTTTAAATCTTTCAATCCAATCAAATCGAAAGCAATAGTATTATTACCTCACATGTACACGAGCTTTCCGTCGTATCTTGTCTCGCCATTAATCACTCCGTGAAAAAAACAACACGGCTCAAGTAATGTACACGAAACAGTTTTCTTTCGATTACAAGTGATCACAATTGATTTGATGGACATACACTGTTTGTATATCTACACAGAGCGAACTTCTCTACCTTGAAAGGCTGGCATTCTATTGGCTATCGAATAAACAGTAGTATTTGCTCTTGACGGATTTACGCAATAAGTCCAGAAACTGCTCCAACAATGTAATCAGCTTTTCTCATTTGTTTAATTAAAGCTATTAGGCTACTCTTGTTTTATATATCCGGAATATACTCCTATCAGATGAGATATAGATTAACAACCATTTTCAGGTGGTAAAATTTTCCTGTATTTTCCCTACTGTTCCAAGATTCCTATTAAACGTTTTTCCGTTTCGTCGATGCATTAGCTGATGTAAGAATTATTTTTTGTTTGCACGGGTTATGATTCTCTGTTGTTGAAACGACAGTTTGTGACAGTCGATGACAGTTTGGTGAATCTTACATTCATCTCATAATCCAGATTCCTTTCAAATGCACAAATAGGTGAAAACATTGCTTGTCAGCTTTAGATTTTAAACGTCCTAAACTTAACCACAGCAAGAACGGGGGATAAAAAGTAAGAAAAAAAAGTAACAGAACGATTAAGCATACCGAATCTTATTTTTATATGTGGCAGTAGCAGGCGTCTGAATTTTGGGCAAAATACCGTAAAATCACTCAGCTTTTGAGAAAACGTTCCTCAGTAAAAAAAAAAATTAAAATGCAATAATAAGGAAAATCAACACTGACTGTAATTGCTCCAATTTTTACTGATTGTGTTTTGCATCTTTAATCCAACATTGTTAAATAACAATTCACAATTCAAGTCGACCCTAATGAACGTGGGGAAAAGCAAATTTAAACTTAAATCAGATTACCAAAAGGTCTAGATAGTAGCAGACATATCTATATCTTGAGAAATAACACTACACTTTTTAACTTTAAAAACATGTTACGACAGAAACTTCTGTCATCTTCAGCCTAGAGTACAAAGTACAGAGTTGAATATGTAGTGTGAACCAAAAATGCTAATTAACTATAAAAACAAAAGGAAACATGACAATGCAAAATATTACAAAGAAAGTTTTAAATTAACGTGATAAAGTTGATGATTAAGAGGTTTTCCCATTGAATATGAATGGCTTCTTTCATCATCATCAAGCTGGAAGGTGGTGGAAGCGTGATCGAGGATGCTAAAACAGTCATTAGAGCATAAAGTGCGGCAATGTTCAGAATTTTGTACATGTTTAAAAATGTGCGAGGACCTATCACTAAAAAAAGCGCTCGCGTACGCGTGTGGAAAAACTGGGTCTCATTCGCAAGCTTGTTGACAGAGCCTACAAAATCAATAACACTTGGTTGGGTTTTCACGAGGACATCACGAAACTTACCAAAATCTTTCAGAAGAATCTTTTTCCAGTCCATCTAGTTGAAAACATTATTAATCGCTACCTTGCATTTACTCGCCATGACTGTAATCCCCCGGCTTCTGTCTTCGATACTGCAGGTACCTTTTACTTTAAATTACGTTACATTGGTCCTTTTTCTATTATCTCGCAGAAAAAGATTCTCCATTTTGCCAAACGTTATTGTAATAACACTGATATTAAGCTAGTTTCCACATCCTTTAAAATCGGCAACATGTTCAGTCTGAAGGATCCTGTCCCTCGTGGGCTCCATGCGGGTGTGGTATATAAGTTTTTGTGTGCGAGCTGTAGTGCCTGCTATGTCGGCGAAACTACCCGGCATTTTTCCACGCGCGTACGCGAGCACATTTTTATTGATAGGTCCTCGTACATTTTTAAACATTTTCAAAATTCTGAACATTGCAGCACTTTATGCTCTAATAATGACTGTTTTAGCATCCTAGATCACGCTTTCACCACCTTCCAGCTAAAGATAAAAGAAGCCATTCATATTCAATGGGAAAACCTCGAAACATGTTTTTAAAGTTAAAAAGTGTCGTGTTATTTCTCAATAAATCAGATTAGTGTGAATAACTTGGAGTAACAATATTATCAAGTATCTGCTGGCATCGTTTCTGTCTGCATAGAATCAAGGAGGTGGCGTTTATTCTCAGCTTTTTTTCGATTTTTTATTATCATAGAAATTCTCTTTAATGAGATCATATTTTTCTTAAAGTGCTAGTTCTGAGAAATTGGTGTTAGATCAAAACAGTATGCAGTAGTTGACGATTTTTTTTACCCTCAACGCGTGTTTGCTTGCGGATCGATATCGGTAAGAGGAAATCGAACTTTAATCATCCATAGGAAGTATTGTGATTAGTAAAATTCTAAGGGCTGGTTCACGCTAGCGACCAAGAGAAAATGATCGAGCGACGGAATCAGAGGAGGAATCGGAAGCGCAAATGCTGTAATCTGATTGGCTGAGCCATTGCACACTATCAGCTTTCTCCTACAGTTTTTTTAGATAAGATGAAAAGAATTCGTCCCATGTCGATTTTAGTTAGAAGAGAGTAAGAGAAGTATTTTTTTAGGCTGAACTGCGGTAAACTACGGTACAGTGAAATGTCAAGCGAGGCTTCAATTCGAGGTTTTCTATTTAGAAAGTTTCTTCTTTAGAAGTCAACAGTTGATATATAAAATTGTTTATACATGTATAGATGTAATATCATCTGAAGTCAGTTTTGAGGCATGCCGCTACGGGAAAATTTAGTGGTGAAACGTGATAAAGACAAGAGAGTGTTTATGTCTCGGAACTATCGGTCCGACAGTTGCCCCTTGGAAATTTGCGGGGCAACTCCTCGAAACAAACACTCTGTTGTTTAATTAGTGTGCAGGCAGTGCTTGGTGTGGTCGACAAAAGTGCAACGTTTTCCTCGTTTCTCCAAAGTTCTGAAATAACGTTTAGAAACAAGTCAACAAAATTCCTGAGAAGACTAAAAGGAGGGCATTCAGTATTACGGTTTCTTGAATTAAAAAAGTTCGAAATTATTTAAAACAACTGATAAGCGCAAATATACAACCGAAAATGTCAAATTGACAATTCAGTCCGCTCGAATTCTCTAAAGCGTGAAGTTTGTCAGAAATCGTTTTTAGAAGGAAATTTCAGTAGGAATTCTACTAAAACAATTAGATTATTCGCCCGCTATTTCTATGAGGTGATAATCTAATTGTTAATTAGGATACCGAAAATTTAGTACCAAGTAGATTCTCTCAGGTAACGGGGCTAGTCTGATGAGTTTTCTTCTCGTTGTTTATAAATCTTGTGTGCTACAAAACCTTTAGAGGATTTTCTCGTTTAAAAGTGAAAAAGGCGTAAATTTCAGAAGCCCGACTTGTTAAAATGTAGAGTTGTTTTTTGGCGTGCTAGCGCTCTGGTTGTTGTTATTCTACTATTAGCAGAAATTACGGGTTTTGAAGCACCCTCTAATTCTGACCTGCCGGTCCATTTCAACTTTCTATTTAGTCATTAATGAAAATTCTCTTGACAAAATCATTTATTATGTGAATTAAAACGCGACCTAATGTGCCATTACATTGACGATAAATTTGTCAGTCAGATAATTTATGTTCCATTTAGGGTTTCGCCACTTTTACTACTTTTATTACCCTCTTAAGTTGTGAAATACGTTTAAGTTTTTACCAGAGTCGCGTCTTAAGACTGTGAGACTTTTTCATTGAGTTACATAATCTATGGAGCAATTTGCCAAGGGATGTAGTGGAAGCTGAAAGTTCTAGCTTATTAAAACATGATTTATTTTTTCGTTAATTTTAGCATTTTTTTTTTCTGTACATTTTTAAGGAGTCTTTCTGACTTCTTGCTTTATAGGACGAATTTTATCCTACTTTTTATTTAATTTTGCAAATTATTCCGGCAGAGTTTAAAGACTGAAACGTCGCTCTGATATCTAGCTAATTTCATCATTCATACCGTATGCAGTGGACCACTTACCCGAAACGTGTGAGAACTGATACACTTAAGGGTGACAGAATGTCTTTATTTTTCACTTGAGAGAAGTCACAATAACAAATGTATGTAAAATTAATTGAACCCCGCAAAGATTTACAATAAAAGGAGCTAAAAATTGCGTGCAAGCAAAGCCACCACTGAACTGAAGTTATTAAGCTTAGTTAATATCAGTACCTCCGAAACTATGGCTTATGAAAAATAAAAATCATTAGCTTGAGGGAAAAGATTTTTTATTCACCAATTCTTACAATCATGTTTGTTTTCCTAGCAAACTTTCGATTGAAAATTATTAAAAGTAGAAATAAGGATTGATAATTTTTTCCTGCTTAAAAAACGTATAGTAATTCTTTTTTCTTTAATGTCCAAATGAAACCACTCGTCATTTGATATACTGGAATTAAAATATTTCACACTTTCCGTTTAAAACTGAAACGAGTCTTTGATCCTTAGATTGACTGCTAAACGAACATGCTTAAAGGTTCATCCTGTGTGAAGATTTAAAAGAATCGACTTAATTTTTCATAAGCCCAACAATTCTAGGAGGCTTTCTTAAGTTAAATAAAGCAAAAGAAAAAGTCGTCGACAATTTCTTCGAATTCTCGACCATGCTTCGGTAGATGGAAGATAAAATATTGCGCAATGAACATACTATAGTTATGTTTTCACATGACTGTTTTACTGTTTAGTAATTAACGACGACTGAAGGTTTTACCTGAAGTTCTTGTAATAAGGTAAATCTGATATTTGAACGGTAAATAAATGTTACCTTATCTTTTCAATTACCTTCCTTGGCTGTCAAACAAAGCTAGGTGAGCGAACAAGCTGGTAATTTCAGAGAGAATTTGAAGAATTACTGTGACCAGAGAAGAAGTCGGCAAAATTGTAACTTGGTAAGTAGCTGACGTTTTTTCTCAGATGCACCTGCTCTGATTACTGCGTAAAAACAGCTTGTTAATATGCTGCTCGCTGCCACTGAAAGATTTATAGCTTTGATTTTTTTGAACGTGCTTCCAACTGCGCCTCTCGCTGGCAAATGAGCGAAGTTCGTTAGGAAAAGAAAAACAGGTGAAAATTAAAATGCATGATATAAAGACAATTGGCAGATTACCCTCAAGTCCATGAATAATTTGCATAACAGGTTAATTTAATCCAGGGAAGAATTTGCCTACCAATTTTCTTTGGTGTTATCTTCGTTTAAACCAAAGCCTCGCGCTCCTTATGACTCCAAAAGCGAGATTAGAGTGCGATGAGAAAAAAAATATCCGAATCGGTGGCTTATTGAAATGCGAGGCCGATTCTGCGTATAGGGCGCCGATGATTTCCGTTGACAAAGTTTCTTCTCCAGCTGTTATTTTTGCATTTTAAAACATTTGAAGTTTAGAGAAGTCCATTATGTGCTGACTAAAGCAAAAATCTTCAAAACAATATTTCCAATTATGTTTGTACCAAATGAAATGCTCTGTACACAAACGGTTTCTCAGGATGAGGCTTGCTATGTTGGATTTCGTTTGTAGGTAGAATTGTTTCCTTGGGTGTTGACAAGACCCACCCACGGCTAGAACCTCCGAGAAGTTAATTGGCCACTCGAGATATTAATGATAATTTTTCAGAGTAAACCGTATACGCTGAAAAATTAAATGTGATATTGAATTTTTACAATTCTCTGACTCTAGCCAATGCAGAATAATTTGTAAGCAACTAAAATATTATTAAGATTTACACGTCTTCACATCTTCCTTTAGTTTTGGCCTCCTTTATTTAACATTCCTTTGCTTCATTTTTGCTTTATTCCAACGCCAGCAAATCGACACGATTTTCACTATTAAACCGTTTTCCTGATTATTGGACCGAGTGGAGTATAATTCAGCGAATAATTTCAAAGTCGGACGAGCCCGAAGGGCGAAGCCGATTTGAAATTACGAGCACGATTACTCCCTGAACTGTACGACACGAGGTCCAATTACTAACTAATCGTATCTATAACAAATTTTGAAATTAAAAATGTCTTTTGAGAAGTTTTTTTGAGCGAAATATCTGAGGCGCTTTTCAAAATTGTTGAAAACTGTACATTGCAAAAAAAAAGCCATTAAAGCCCGCGTAATTGACGATTGACGCGTAAATCACGTGGGTATTCAATTACAGGTATCGATATCCAGTTACAAAAAGTTCATCGGACAACTATAATTAGACACCCACATGATCGGGCGCCGATTACGTTACAAATATGCGCGCGAAGAACCAATCACGATCGAGAATTTTGTTATAGATACGATTATTTTTATTACTGGGTCATTTTAGGATTTGGCTTCCGGCTGAATGACGAAGGCCAAAGTTCGGGTGTAAAAGCGAGAATAGCGGAGGGAAAATGGAAAATAACAAATTAACCGTTGAAATACTAACCACTGCAAATATTTTGTCCTTTTTCAAGCTTGGCCAACACCGAGAAAGACAAAGGAAAATAAATAAATAAAAATAAAAAAAACCCGACAATGACGGCAAAACTGATGAATGTGTGTTTGAGAATCTGAATAGACTTGAGAACCACTCTCGAACGTATAGTACATGGAATTCAAAGAAAAGCACGAAAATGAGATTTATCGCTCTGATTCGCTTTTAGGAAGGAATTTAAAAAATTGGGTATTTCAAGATCTAAACCTGAAGGTCACTCTACCCAGCCGAACTATTGTTTTAAATATACAGGGCCACGTCGTGTCAGCCTTGCAGCATTTTGTAGTCTTTGACTTGTCATCGTTTTACTTGTCAGGTTTGCCTGATTCAGAATATCTTGTGACATCTAAAGTACGGTTCAATTAAAGCGGTTCGTACACGGCTTTGCTGTTTTATTCAGTTTGATTCTTGCAGGTAACGGCAAAGCCTGTATCAAGATGTTTAACATGCACGTAAAAACAACAATAAAAGCAAGTGCCACACTCGAACACCAACCCACGGTCTGGCCAGTACCTTATGCATGCGCACAGCCATATCACCCGGGCATTGGCAGCCATGGACATCTATTTCGGCCTTGTTAGGCCTCATCAGCATGGCATGTGTTGTATGGAGCTGGCGCTTAAAGGGGTGCTTTGCACCCGCCACGGCAGTAAAGGGCAGGCTACATAGGCTCTTTAGTCCTATTGCTGCCCGACGGCTATGCCATGCTGATGAGGCCTAACAAGGACGAAACATCATTCCATGGCTGCCACTGCCCGGGTGATATAGCTGTGCACATGCGTAAGGTACTGGTCAGACCGTGGGTTGGTGTTCGAGTGTGTCACTTGCTTTGATTGTTGTTTTTACGCATGTAGAGCATTTGTTGTGTCTGTAGGGTTAATTAAAGCTTTTGTTAATTTGGTGCAGGCGCTGTTGAACTCTTTTCAGAACGTTTGAGTCAAGTACAAATTACACTGCAGTGAAGAGCAGTCAATGGTTGCCTATTACCATGATAGATATGGTGGTGGGCTCAATGCAGGGTCCGAAATTAACTCTCTTTAGGCAGGCGCCAACTGACGACGGGATTCTTTTTTTTCAGTCGCCAGATGGAAAAATGTGGTCGCCAAAAATCGTTAAAAAAATGTTTCCTTCGGAGCGAAACACAAATAGATGGAAAATTTTGGTCGCCAATTTTTCTTTTAACAATCAGAACGAAGAGAACGCGTTTGGGGCCGCAAAGGCGATTTTTCCGATAACGAATAAAATGTAATACAAACACGCTGATTATTGATACACCTAGCACTGAAAATCCACGACGAACGAATCATGCTGGCCATATACGCAGTATTGTGCGACTGCAAAATGTTTCAAGTCAACTTTATATCAGCCCAACTGAAAAACTGCCGCTTGGTTCTTTGATCTGTGTTCAAAGCCATCTTTCCTTTCGCGTTCCATCGTGACGATCGACGGAGCGCCATGTTGCTCGCACCAGGCGACAACCGTGCAACATTTCTCGTTGCAGTCCCCTGAACCGTCCGCCATAACACGACGGAAAAGCTTTGCACTGATCGCAGCTATGAAAAGTTGTGGTAAAAGACAGGAAATCGGTTTTATACTTCAAAAGCAGCGGCAAGGTAAAAAGTAAGTGACCAATTGGCGGGCGGCTTTGAATTTTATTTGAATGGATTTGGCTGAAAATCACAATTGTTGTTTGTCTAGTTATCGTGGCTTGAAATAGTTAATCGCCCGCTGGCGACCAGTTGTGAAATTCTGGTCGCATTGGCGACCAGGAAGGCGCAATTTCGGACCCTGCAATATCAATTTGGCCCACGGCCTCACCCTAATGAGTAGCAAACGGCATCGTAGTCGTCATATATGTAGCATCGTAGTCGTCACATATGTAGTACAAGTTTAATACTCCATACATCCCTCGTCTCTTTTCCAATTGTCATATAATAAGCTAAAAAAGTAACATTTATAGAAATGATAATATAACAGTTATTTAGAAATCCATAAATCTCCGTGCAACCGAGAACATGTTCTATATTATCGTGGCTGAAAATGAAGGCCTTGATTCTAGACTAGTCATCTTTAGCGCCGTGTTTGATCGTCTTTACAAATTCCAAGTAGTTAAAGTTGCCGTCGTCATCAGCGTTTGCTAAGCGAAACATCTCGTCACACTCATCGTCATTGAACCTGCAGGGAAACGTGACAGTCACGGATTTGTAACACAACAGAGACACTTACAGACCCTAGACCCCTATAAATTCATTGAATCGGGCGGAGATAGAGAAAAATGTCGATGAAGTCCTCGCTAACTCATTTATATGTGTTCTAGAGACATTAAAACTGGTTAAAACGCATACGAAGCGGAAAGGAAATAAAGAGCAAAAATAAACTTTCTCAATTCAATCGACTCCTTTACGATTTGCTGGTTGATTCCAGGTCACTCGATTTATATCTATGTTATAAAGTCTTTGCGGTGTAATAAATTCCTATACCGACTGCAACTGTGCTGATAATTGTTTTATTTCAATTAAATGACGCGTAACCAGATTAAAATATCAAAGATAATTGTCGTATTAATGCCAGCCATTGAGGATGTTCATGATTTCTCTATAAATTTGCTCAGGAGCAAAGATAATTCTTCTTAACACTTAAGAAAAGAATCTAACCACAAAGGTGAACCCATTTAACAACGAGTTTTTAATTATTGTATCTTCTGTTTCGAGGACAGAACGACTTTAAATTTGAGCAAAGCTTATAACAAAAGGCTTCTCAGTTGTGAAGCAGATTAAAATCGCGCAGGGATTTCAAGCTGTGAAGAAACCTTTACCGTGGGGCAAGTCTGCTGCAAAACAGGCGCCAGGTTAGAAGAAACCTCATTACACATTACCAAAGGAAGCAATACTGAGGTCTCAGACTGACTGGAACGGCGAGATTTTTACCAATAGAGAACAACTGATTCAGTGGAGTACTTCGTAGCCGTGATCTAAGAGCGCCGGTTTGCCGGTTTTATGCAATATAAGTGCACTTCCTGAGGCTACCTTTGTAAGTCATAGTATTTGAACGTTTGAAATTCTTTTCTTCGTGCCAAGTTATGTAAGACTTCTGGGTTTTAGTAACCCGTTGTTTTGTCATTCAATCGAGACATCACAGCCCGTATAAATAAAAATTTCTGACATTTCAACAAACTAACCAGTAGAGTTTTGGGTTTCTCTTTATGAATTTGCATTCGCACCCAACAGTTTTTTTTTTGAGTCCTAAAATTCACTAAGAATCTCATTTCTCAACGATCAAGAAATGTTGAGAACTCGAGGTTCTACTTAACATGGTGGTATGAGGATCTGGAACATTTTGCGCTCTTTCCTAAAACATGACGCGAACCTACAAGTGACACTGCTTTTTTGTTCGCCAGCAAGATGAATTTGCAATCCCCACCATCTTAATCGCACTTAAACCCGCCACTAGGGACGGTCAGAATCGATCCCAGATCATCACATTTCTGGGATTCTGTTGGGGTTAAGTAATAAAAAAAATTGATTGGCCAATTTCTTTAAAGAGCTGCCTTACCTGTCTCCCATTCCCATCAACAAAGGTCGAAGCGTGTCCTCGTTCAGTACCCCTTTGCCTTCTGAGTCAAACGAGGCGAAAGCGTTCCTGATCATGTCCTCAGGGTCTGTGCCATTGAGCTTTTCACCCATGAGTGTCAGAAACATTGTGAAGTTCAGAGGCCCAGAAGCTTCATTCAACATGTCTTCAATATAGTCATTCGATTCTTCCTTGCCCAGGGAGTTGAACATGTCTTTCAGGTCTGTGTCTTTGATAAACCCGTCGCGATCTTGATCGATCATGCTGAACGCTTCTTTAAACTCCTGGATCTGCTGCTGGTCAAACATAGCGAACACGTTGGAAGTGGCTCGTTGGGCCTTCTTCTTCATACCGGACTTTTTACCTTTCGTTTTCGAAGACATTGTGAACGTGTGCTACTTTTTTCCTCTGCGCGCTCAGTCTTCCCAACTCAAAAACACTATGCAATGATGTTGTAATGTTTACGGATTTTAAATTGCCGGGTATCAAACCGAGCTTTTGTGAACTCAATACAATGCCCTTGACCTTATTAGGGAAATGTTATCAAACTGATACCTGTCTACCAAATCTCTTTTCGCACGAAATTGCAGCGACGAAATGAAAGATATCACAGCAAAACTTTCCTTCATGCGTGTCCAGTTTGAAGCAGCGTTGCATCAAAAAAAGACTTAAGTCTTCTGTGTAGGATACAGAACTAAACTGATGTGCAGATTTCTACTGGTTTTCATGTCAGCGTTACCGGTTGTGGTCCGTGAGAATCTGTCTTACTATTTACAGCTAATTCTACATCGTTCGGATATTTTGATTACAGTTACCAAATTGTTATGGCAAAACTTAAGGAAAATACCAATTTATTTTATTAAATCCCGGCAAATTTATTTGGAGCTGGTAACATTCACACGGCAGATTCATTCTGTTATGACAACTTGGTTCTGTTATCTTTCTTGCCGTTTAGTGACGGTTGATTAGTCGCCAACGCCCTTTGCACCGCTCCGGAGCTGAATATATCAATTCTCCTTAGCAAATTACCCAGGTTTCTCACATGAAAGTTCTAAGAATTTAGCGATGTATCGACTAGCTGCTGATTTTTCGGTATTTTGACTCTTGGCTGTTTTCGATAACGTTTCCGTAGGCTGTAGCTCTCGGTATATTCTCCCTTAAGTGAAAACAAGTACAAACTAAAGCTCAGCCTTCACTATAGGAAAACCGAACATATTGAGGCCCTCGCTAAAAATGACAAAGCTCAACCTCATTCCCAGGGTCTCTCATCTTACCGCCCCCCAAGAGAGCCTGGTAACTAGGTTTAGTAAAGCTCGTAGCACACCGTTTGTATATGTGGCTCGCTCGTACCCTGCGAACAGAAGGGACCTCTGCAGGGTAGCTACAAATAATCTCCAGAGAAAGCCAATTTCTGAAAGGCACATTGTCTATAAACTAAAGAGTGCCTGGCGAAAGATTACAATTTGAGGGATTTAGTACTGAAAATACGATTTTAATAGGATCATATTCAAAATATGCTATTTCGCACAATATGTTTATCTTCGATATTTCTTCAATTCAAACTTCATGTTTACAACGCTTAGAATTTACAGTGCATTTCATGTAAGCGTTACCAAAGTAGCTGGCACCTCATTTTGGGTCCAAAGCACCAGCTTTTACATGTAATTCAAAGCGTTCAATTAAAACTCGTAAATAAAAACAAAATCAAGAGTTTAATCATCTTATTCAATTATCCGAGGTCATTGTGTTGCACTACAATAAAAAAAACTTCTAGGCTAGCTATTTACGAAGAGTTCTGTTTCTTGTTATGATAAAGTTCCTTCCTTCTGTTAAATCAGTCATCTTTTTCACCGTGTTTGATGGTTTTGGTAAATTCCACGTAATTGAAATTTCCATCGTCATCAGCATTCGCACAATGAAACATTTCATCGCATTCGTCCTCTGTAAACCTACAAAAAAACGAAATGGACTTTGCAAACCAATTGCAACAAATATTAACTAAACATATTTATTTTGGCCGAGCGTACGGACTGAGCACGCGACTAATACAATGATGGTCAAGCATTAGGGTCACATGGCTGTATTTGCGTCGATTACACGCGCGCGTTTATATCGCAGTTGCGTTCTTTTGTATGACTGCCCCCTCAG
Source organism: Catalaphyllia jardinei (assembly GCA_022496165.2). NCBI lineage: Eukaryota > Metazoa > Cnidaria > Anthozoa > Scleractinia > Caryophylliidae > Catalaphyllia > Catalaphyllia jardinei. The sequence continues at coordinate 43,428,794 of CM042747.1, read as the reverse complement.
GCCGGATATTGAGATAAATACATCAATTATTATCTGATTGTCATCTTTGACCTTGACAGTTTTCACCAGAACAAGAAAGCAGGAATTATCTGGGATAGACAAATAATTCTACGAGAATTCGTCACCGCAAAATTTCCAGTGGCGCAATCCCTTTAAATCCAGGACATAAGAATACACAAGTGTCCACTCGCTTTCGGACAAGTGAGATCTCGATTTTATCAACAGCCGTGAAAACTGCTTTAATGACCTTCAATTGACCTTTACGGTATTTTTCGTGATGTTTTTGGTCTGTATTTCACTCGGAGTGTATTTAGAACAGAAGGCAGAGTCAATGGCATTGATTCGCGAAAGAATAGGCCTCGGCCTTCTATGTAGGCAATAAGGCAATCTGTTTTTAAAAGGCAAAAAAGTGGTCGGTCATTTAGTGGGCGAGATGGGTAAAATTTGTAAATTGAGTGATGAAATGATTCATTATTACGATCTGTACTGTATCTGCTTTTTTACACTGGTAAACAAAATCTGTTTTCCTATGCTATCCCTCTATCAACTCCCAGCACGTATTTGATGCGCACAACCAGTATCACATCAACAGCAGGAGAGTTTTGTGAATCTAGTTTGGCCCAGACCGTACTATAAACAAGTATAAGAACCACAGTTTCAAGCTATGATATGACGTCTGAATAAATTTCGAACCCTTGGCCCTAGGGACAAAAATTCAAGCCTGTTTACAAACTCTCCATACCTGCGAGTGCACATATCTTTCAATGTCAGCGTTGAGAATTTAGCGTTAAATAAATCAAGACAACTGCTTTCCTACCCTCGCATTTAAAGTAAAACAGCTTTCTTTGTAGAACGTAACGAAATCTGAGTCTTCGCAGTGCTCGGCACTGCAAAATTTTGGTCACCAGCAATTCGCCCTCTTTGGAGACGGGCGTGTCTTTTGGATCCTACTTCAATTTCCAGATTTTCAATGTCTGATGCTGAATGCCCCGTTCTAAATACAAACACACGTCTGCTAAAGTCAACGCCATTAACCGAGATTACCTATGGCATGGCCTTCGCAACAAAAAATATTTCAGTTCTCTCTGTACCTACCTGTCTCCGATTTTCATTAGCAGTGGTCGCAGTCTGTCCTCGTTGATGATTCCAGTTCCATCGGGATCGAACGTCGTGAAAGCACTCCTGATCATGTCTTCGGGATCAGTCCCGTGCATGTTCTCCGAGAACAGCGTCATAAACATGGTGAAATTGACCGTTCCGGTAGCTTCTCCCAACATGTCCTCGATGTACTTGTCATCCTGGGGCCTTCCCAGGGAGTTGAACATCTCCGTAAGGTCTTTGGCGCTGATGATTCCATCTCGGTCCTGGTCAATCACATTGAAGGCTTCTTTAAACTCATGAATTTGCGTCTGATCAAACATTGCGAACACGTTTGAAGTCGCTCGTTGAACCTTCTTCTTCGATCCACTTTTTTTCGATTTCGCTTTCCCCGACGACATTTTGATCGTGCGAGAAAGTTAACTAAGAAAAAAACTTCGAGCTGAGAGGCAACGTTAACGCAGCTCAATGCGCGACACACCTTGATGGCGAGCAAGGTTGAAATGAATTTAAAACTCGCCGGAGTCTGTTATCTACGTAATTTTTGTCGGTTTCACAAAGGGAGATTGACTTTCTTAGTTAATGAGGTTGTTAGTGAAAATGACACGCACATCATTGCTAATGTAAAGAACTGTCAAAGAAAATTTTCCCCCGACAAAAGACAGGATTTAAATCAAGCATGTAAAATCTGTTTAGCTTTCCATTGCAAGGGATATCTTATTTGGCTGTGTCACTATCCTACACGTATTGTACCCAGCCCCAGCAGGCATATCGTAGCTGCTGATATACCTTACAACAAAAACAGCCTTAAAAAGATATTTTATCACTTGAAACTGTTTTCAGTACAGAATGCTTGTCAATCGTTTTCAGGCGTGAATGCGTGCCATACGAGTCTGCGGTGTGAAACCGATTCTACACTTTTCTGTTTTCTGAAAACGCGTCTTGCCATGAACACTGATAGTTTCTTGCAATCAAATCACAAAAGTTCTTATTTGAGAATTGAAATGCACAATACTTTCAAGCAGCTCTTGTTGCCGTTCATTAATCTTGAAGCTCCATATGTTTTCAAGTCAGGAAATTGTAAATATAACTGAAGTTTTCATAACTCGCATAACGCAAGCTGAATGTCACGCAATCTTCAGACTACATTACATGTAGCTACATGGTTTTCTTTGCAAGATTTTTGACTCTTTGTTGCAAGAATTACACAGTTTCTCAAAATCAGCGCAGGGCCTTCATGTTGCGCTCATATATCCTTTGTGCCAATTCAAATTACACATCAGAAAATATTTTATTTGTATTCTAGGAATCGCGCGAGGAGATAAGAAGATCTCGAGTTTCGCGCGAGTTTGGGAACGGTCCACCCTGGAAATGGGTCAGCGGATTCACTGACTTAGAAACTTTTTTGGTCCGCCATTTTGGATTTGCTTGGAAAAGGACTGTAGAAGGTAGGAGTTGTTTTTCTCGAAGGAAGCAATTTTTCTGACAACTTTATGAGTTAATAAGGATAATCTTACGTTTTCCCGATGAAGGAAGCCAGGATGAGTGGGGTTTTATGGAGGAGTTTGCGTGTTCCGTTGATGAGGCGTATGACACGACAAATGGCAGATCATCCAACAGCGGAGCAGCTTGGTTTAACAGGATGGCAATATTACTTTAACACTCAAACTATTGCTGGAAGACGTAATGTAAGTACCTTGTTTAAATGAGTTTCAATGATTCCTCCTGGAATGCATAGCACGACCATCTGAGTCATGAAACTCTTGTTGACTGATTTGCAGCAGCTCTGTGTGAGATATTGCAGTCACTGTAAATCAGAGGTTCCATTTTGGGCATCTCATTTAATAAGAATAGCAACTATTGTTATATTCCTTGTTCTTCAAAGCACACCGACACTTGTAAATAGAGTTGCGGGGTATTCTGAAGTTGCTCCCCACTTTGTTTAGATTAAGGGTATTACTTATTTGCGGTTATTGTGGTTGAAAGAACAGGATACAAAATTAAGCAGTCTTTGGCAGTGTGAGCTGAAGGTTTGAAACTCCTGATAATTTCTATTCAAGTGCCAGGGCTAATTTGACCCAGGGTGCATTTAGTTTAGGGTGTGCGGAGATCTTCGGCGTGGGTTTTAAAATTTTGCGGCGTACCGGCATGCGTTGGCAAGATATCAGCGTACTGAAGCGTAACTGGCGTACCGTCACTAACCTCACAGAAATTCACAGTTGTCAACAATAAGTGAAAAAACTGAATCAATATTAGCTGGCTCTTAAATCCTCGATTTCTAGAGATGGCTCCATAAAGTAAAGCACGACCACTGAACACATAAAGATGAAAAGTAAATGTTTTTGCTCCAACAAACTAGTCTCCCAAGTTGTACTGCAAATTCAAACAGTCTGTCAGTCGTTGCGAATCATTTGAAACTAGACTTTTCTACCCTAAATTTAGGTAGAAGAAAGGAAGAAAATTTGTGAAGTGTATTCCATAGAAATTCTCTCATATATAGCAAATGTAATTACAGCCCCGAGCTACAAACAGCCAAACCAACTCTTGCAACTTCAGACCACTCAATTGAATTTACTTGCTGTAGCTCTCCTTGCCATTTAAGGGTGAATAGAGTTAGACACTAGGAATACCTGCCGGTAGAGTGCCAACGAGTAAACACTGGCACAGTTGTGCGCCGAGAGAAAATTAAGAAATAACCAGAGTACGGACCATTGTTTAAACTGAATCCGCCATTGTTTAAAAAAGCAGTGCAAAACTCACATGTTTTTCTTTGTTTTTAAATCCACGTGAAAATCGAAATTAGTCACACCACTATGGCCCTTGCAATAATATACGACTATGGGAAAGTTCATTTAATATGACAAGGGGGGGGGGGGGGGGTAAATGAACTTTCCTTAACATACGCTTAAGAAGAAACTTAATAAATTCTCGTGAGCTGTTACTTCGGTGCACACACTTCAGCAAGTGGACTTTGGGCCTGAGCACTTCTAATCGGATAATTTTCAAACAAAGCTACAGTTGCAAGCTCCCTAAAATTTTGGAATAAGAAGACTATCCAAATTGATTTGCGAAGTTCCCTGAAGCTTGACAGATAGTGGCTTCCTGGCAAACAGAGCTTCGACTGTTTTTCACTTTTGTGGAATAAGCCGCGGACACAAACTAACAGTGACACGTCGTGTGACTCGTGACTCGTTCATCAATCAAATTTGTGATTTCAGGCACACTAGCTCGATTATGTTTAAAGTGAATATATATTTAAATATATTCAAGTGTTTTTTTCTTTAGTTATGGCACACTGGCCGATTTTGTCTGTTGTCTGAGCAAGATTGTTGTTTTGGCACGCTCACCGTGACTGTCAAATCTGTAATTTTGAGCACACTAGCTTGATAAAAAAGAGGCTTTATACGCCCTCTGACTGAGTTTGTAGTGGTTATGTTTAAGTGGTTTTGTTTCTTAAATGGCACGCTGGCCGATCTAGTCAAGGCAATTGACTATTTTGGCAAGCTGGCCATGACTGTGGCACTACCACTGGCCGTTGTCGAGCTGATCTCGATAACTGCCTCACTGGGTGATTTTTCAGCCTGCTCGTTGCTAGATTTGTGACACTCTGGCTTCCTGGCAAAAACACTAAATTAAAGTACACGCAAGAAGACAATGCTCACTAGTGAATGATATCTACATTTCCACTCACCTTGTCTTGCTGAGTATCCTACACAAGTTTCGCAATGCCCTTGGATAACTCCAAAACAATCACCGATGACGTCACTCTTACATTAACTGACATTATCTTATGCTGACTTTTCATCCCAGATTTCATTTCCCTGTACCAAAATCAACTCACGCACATGGCTTTATAATGCTGCCACTTCAACAGCCGCGCGTCTTCTCAGTGGAAGTACAAAGAGGGTGAAAGATTGACAATTACCGCTTATTCATTTACACAATCAACACAACAGATTCTGCCCACTGTGATGGTCTTGATAAAGAAAAATCCCTCCCTCTCCAGGAACCATTCAGGCTGCAGGATTTGTTGAATTCATTGTGCTCGCAAGCTAAGAAAAAGATAACAATAATGTTGTTAGCAATTTGCCAAAGATTCAGGACAAAAAGTGCAAATCTTGAGTACTGTATGTCAAAAATTCTATTTAACCAAAAACTTGGCGAATGTATCTCAATTCTTGGTTTTCGTGTGACGTAATCATAATCCAAAATTAAATATTACCTTTCCTTCTGAGGTTGTAGTTTCATCAGATTAAAGACCATATAGGAACTTGACATTTCACAGTGTTTTAGCTTGACAGGTTTCTTCTTATTGTAATAGAGCGTGTTTGAGTTCCAAGCTTTTACATTGCGTGACATGAAAATGGTGGCTCGAGAAGGTTGTTGCCGAGGTCAAAAGAAGAGTTATCGCTTTAGTTTTTGCTAACTAAATGGTGTTTGGACTAGAAGAAGCATTTATTTAAATGTGTCAGATCTCTAGAGCATAATTTTTCGTTTCAATAGCAAAACTCAGTGACAGATGTTTATATTACTTTACGGCTGCCATGTTTGTCCCTCCGAAGGGCACAAACATGGTGTCTCCATACAAAGCTCTATAATTGGGTGACACACTTCTGCAAATAATGCGTGAATGAAAAACAGCAGAGACCTGATTCTTGGCGAGGTTGTGTATATATCAATCATCTATCGTATGCCAGATTCTTGACTTCATTCATTGAATGGTTATGATTTTTAGTTTTGATCACATGACTGGTGAAAACCGAGAATACTTCCAGTTTTTTTACTTACTGCAGCATTCAGCTTATTCAATCTGAAGGCTAGTTTTGAGTTTCACAAAAACTGGAGGCATTTTCGGGGAAACTTACAGTATATAAAGTCCTAATAATGCTCCTTATTTATAAGCTCCTACTGTTATAAAGTGGAGGCTCCTCAGATTCATGTACAAGTCTCATCCCTCCCCTTACAATTTTCTGTGACTAAAATTATGTACAAGGAATGGCACATACATGGAAAATTCTCTTTCCCCCAGTGAGATGTATAAATACCGGTCTCTATACAATTAATACCTTTACAGTGTTCTCTATAAGTGTCAGCTACTAGGAAAATGCAAAATGTACATGTTCATCAATCTTTTCATTACATCACCAAGCTGAAGCAATGAAAATTTGACTGAAAACTTGAAAATGAAACAAGAATCACAACAACAATGGCATCTTCAGGTGATTTTGTCAGCAATGATGGCTTCCTTTTGTGAACTAGTCTTTGCTCATAATTTAAAATGTAAAAAAATGTAAATCTTATTAATGATTGTGGTCGTGGTCACCATAATTATTCATTTGATTAATTGAGTGCCAACCTTGAATGGGTGCCCCACCCTGTAGGCAAGGGAAAATTGAAATGATTTAACATGGCTGAATTACATGTAATATCATTGACATACAGAGTCATTGTGGTCTCAACAGTGATTTTCCTAAAACTGAATCAGGGAAATTTGTTAAAAGTAATCAGTCTTAATGATTCAGTGGAAATGATAGCTGTAAGTTGAAGCCACAAAAGCCCCTATTAGATCTGACATTTTGTATATATTTGGTCAGGGAAAAGTCAGGTACAAAGACTGTCAAAGTTAATAAGTGACCAGCCTCGAATAATGTACTTTTTTCTTTCAGGTTGTGTTTGCAGTTTATGGCACCCTGTTTGGAATTGTTGGGTTTTTTAAGTTGAGGTCAAAGTCCAAGAAAGAGTCTTCAGAATAATAACTGTGAAAAGGAATTATTCTTCTGTAATTTTGTTTGTGGATGCATTCTTGTTGAGGGAAAACTGGTTAAAAGAAAAAAAATGAGTGATGTAAAGTTTATGAAGCCTACTTGTTGTTCTAATAAACTGGCCTGACTTTTTAAATCAGTTGTGTGTTGTATTGATTTTCCACCCAGTGCAGAGTTAAATCATCGCCATCTTGTCCTCTTTGTACTAGGGGGGGGGGGGGAATAGGGCATCCACAATTGCCTTCCTTCTCTGTAGGTCTTGAGCCACTCTTTTGACCTTGCTCCAACTCAAGTCCTACAGAATTTGACAAAGCTTTAGTGTTAAAACACTAAGGGATGGTGGTTCTTTTGGCAAAAGAGAGCTAAGACTATTGACATGATTCCTAAAATTCAGTTAATAAGTCACTCTTTTTTTTAATGAATTTGAGTTCGCCGTTGACTGTTCTTACAGTCAACGGCGAACTCAAATTCATTCAAAATCGCTCAAAAAACCGCTTTTGAGGCAAAAGGATGACTATACACCACAGTAAAGATAATTCAACGTTTATTTATCATTGATTTACATACACAGTTAGTGATATATGGCTATAGATGAGGCAAACGGTAAATCTAGTACGTTTACTATAAAATAACAATCGGCTACCCAGACAGATTGTGTGGGTTCCCTGTGATATATTCTGCTCCTGAGGCCCTATTATGCTCGAAATTCTGCCTGCAGAATGCGTAAAGGCCTAGCCCTACCTCTTCTCCATTTACAATAAAGGCCAAGAATTCCGGTAGCAGATTACTTTGCTACGATCAATTTTGCTAGCTAAAGAAAGGCAAAATCTTTTCGAAGAAGTGGAGGGACGGCCATGGGGGGTACTTAACAAAGTTTAATATAGGGAGGCTCTGCCCCGAGGTCCAACCCCTTAACCTTTTATACACCATTTTGGCAGAAAAGGTACCCCTTTTATATACCTTTTATTAAAAAAAAGGTACCCCTTTCAGATACCAACTTTAGGAAGTCGTGTTCTCATTTTCATGTAGTGTTTAATAAATATACTGACAAAGCCATAAGGGGCATCTATTCGAAATATAATTAAAGGCCCTTGTAAATACCTAAATGAGCGATTTCCCTACCCTTTTATATACCTCATCATGTGAAATCCCTACCCTTTTATATACCTGAAGCGTGAAAAAGGTACCCCTTTCGGGCGGAGCCTCCCCTTATAGGCCATTATACGGAGTAACCCCGCCCCTCACCCTCCGGGAGGAACGGGTTGCGAAGCTAAAGGGCCTCGTTGCCAGAAAAGGCATGGGGCCTGGGAACCAGTGAGGTACAATATGGCTGCCCATAAGGAAGATTTGGTTAGCAGTCTCGAGTCTTCACTTCAGGTATTAAAACGTCCTCAATTTCTTCCCGAATTAATCTGTTACATCTGCGTGTTTAAATTTCGCAATCTTTCTCTCTTAGACGTGTGTATCTCTGTTACTTGTCACCGATAATGTGGAGAAAGATGGCGAGAAAACCAATGTCAACAAAGGCGGTGAGCAGCTAGGCTTTATCACGTGCAGTAATGTCAGAAATAACATGGCAAGCTGCTTCTCATTAAAATCCAGACATACATATTTGTAACCTTTAGGTGTTGAAGCCTCCATCATAAAATTTCTAGAGGCCGCCAAATCGCTGGAAGCTGATTTCCTCAGGAAGCAAATGTACAGCCGGGTAAATCATCCTCAAGAAGTCACAAAAGAGGTAAAGTTTAAAGCCTGGAGGGGTAGATACATTACGTTGTTCCTTTTTTGTCGCTGTAGTAATATACTGTTCAAACAAAAGGCAGATATATGAGTGAATGTACTGTATCTTCACAGTGGTAAATGAAGCAAAATGGAAAAAATAATGTTGTGACCGGGATGATTTTTGTTTTCTTTTTTTTGTTTGTTTGTTTTTGTTTTCTTTTTTTAGGTTGGGGGGGGGGGTTTCTCTGTAAATTGTTAGGTGGGTGTGTGCCGCTGGGACACTGGAACCCTAACTTCATCCTATACTATAATCACTTAAACCCCTACTTTATCCCAGACTAGCTTTTATCCAGCCATACAGAAACTTTATCACTGTCATAGTCCAACATACACTAACTGAAGCTTCACAGCAACACATACATCTACCTATATAGCTTATGTATTGGAGAACCCCCACCAGGGTTATGACTGCTTGTGATTTGCTATTCATGATTATACCTGGAGTTCATTTTATATTAATAGTAAATAACTGTTATGCCTAACCAACAAAATAATTCCAAGATTTCAAACCACAAACAAACTAGAGTGTTAGACAACCAGGTGGTTTTGCTTGTTTCTGATTTTTGTGTTACAGTGTTTTACTTGTCTTGACTTCAAATTGAACACTTTGTTTACATTTTACCATATGGGAAAAAAGATTATGCCCACATTTAGTAAAGTTACGATTGTATGCAAATGTTTTGCCAAGGAAGTTCAAAATTGTTTTGAATAAATGGGAGATTCGAGGAGGTTTCAAAAACTTAGGAGAGAAATAAATCCAAGTACAGTGGTAACGGAATACTACTACACCCTGTGACTGGTCCCGAGGGGAACCGAGAATTTTGTTTCCCGAGAATCTCAATGTTTCCTGAGACGAAGTTGGGGGAAACATTGAGATTCGAGGGAAACAAAATTCGCTGTTCCCCAAGGGATCAGTCATTAAGTGATTTGTTATATAGCAAAACCAAAGCAAATTTTGAAAAATGCCCTGAGATTCCAGCGACAACATCGGGCCACCTCTAATCAAGTGCAACAGCGGTCAACATTTCGCAGGTAACAGTGGACTGTTACCCATTTGACGTCATAGTTTTCGCAATGTTGCCCACTCGCGGCATTTGGCGGGAAACAGTTTCATTGTTAGATGTCATGTGACCATGAACTAGCCAATGAATGGGCGCACTATGCTATGTAGCTATGTAACAATGGTAATTATTATTGTTTGTTGTTTTTAATGTGCTTATTGTTTTGTTTCAGGAAGTAGACAGAATGAGAGCTGAGTTAGTTCAGAAAGAGGAACTTCTAACAAGAACAAGGGAGAAAGTTGCCATATGGGCAAATGCACTCCAAGATCTTGAAACAAGACAAACAAGACTTCAATTAGCAGACATTATACCACTGAGAACTACATCGTTAGATCCTTACTCTCTGGATACTTCAAGAAAGTAGTTAATTTTTGTAAAATATGTGCACACACTATAGTATAATAAAAACCTTGTTCCCAAAATGGGGGGTATATCCAAGGAGAAGTGGGTGGCCTTAGAGGCAGTTTAAAAAAATAATTATGCTTTAAACAAGCACATTAAACAAGCATCCAGCATAAAGACCCTGGGAATGAGGTTGGTATAATAAATTATTTTAAAAGCAATGTAAATTATTAAGAAATTTCAGCTGCAACAATTTGTTATCACTAAAATCCTGAGATTTAAAATGTTGAGCATTGTTAATTTAGAGCAACTGAGGAAGGAAAGGTAGGGGAGAAGGAATTGACTGAATAGTTTCACTGGATGGATTTTCTCTTTGTGTTTCTGCCCTCTAGTTTTGGCGTCAATTTATCTCACACTGCATAAATCAAGAAAACCTTTACCAACCCTTAATCCTGGGTTGCTGTAATATAACCTTGTGCAGGAGAATAAATCGTAGTTACCAGCAGACATGTGTTGATATGACAAGCCGATGGAAGGCTGGGGTACATTGAAGCATGATTGTGATGGGGCAACTTCCTATCTAGGGAGCTTGGGAATTCTCCTATCCTCATCATATGTTTCTGAACTTCTGCTTATTTTGCTTGGATAAACTTTTAAAGGCAAAGGGCTGGTTTTGCTCCAGTGCAGCATGCAGCGTGCAACTATTGAGTTCTGGATGCACAGGGGAGGCTGCTAAGCACGAAAGAAGTCGCACAAGACGATATCCAGACCCAGGTTAGCAAACCTGGCCCCAGTTGTTCAAAGGCTGGGTAACGCTATCACCAATGGTACAAAGTCTTGGATGGGACTCACTCAATCACTGAAGACTTCTTTCACAAGGCACCATGTTTTATAAAATCTACATGGGCCATGTTGACATATCACTTCCAACTGATGTCATACTGAATGAAAGACCATCAAGAGCCCCAAACTGCTGTCCTCTCAAACAAGTGAAAGTGAATAATGATATTTATAAATATTCCTTTTACCTGAGGACAAAAGCTTTATGGAACAATATACCTCTGAGTTCCAAAAATATTAATAATTTAGATGCATTTAAATCAAATGCTCTTTCATTTATTGTGTCAGATTAGTTCATACTAATTTTATATTACATTACTTATATTCTCTTGTTTTTACCTAAGTTTATTACCTTATTTATTATGTTATTTTATCCTATGTTTTATGTAAATTATTTATTATTCTGTAATTATTCCTCCTAGTATAGTCATTACTGTTTTAGGAGTACTATGATTAAAGGTTTAAGGTTAGTTCCATCCTGGTTTTCTTGCCTTAGCTTTCATTTTGTGGTTTGGGTGACACTGTATTACATAAACTTGGCATTGTAGCATTTAAAGTTAAAAAAAAAACATTACCATCACAGAGGGAAGAAGGGCCTTCTGGTCTATTCCTTCAAGTGACTACCTGGAGGTTAGCAAACCTCCAAAGAGGCGGTACTCAAAGTCCTCCTCCCCATTCTCCTCGCGACTTCGCCGCCCGCTGCTGCAATAGTTCCCTTGTGCCTCTGTTTCAAAACGAGTCTAAGAGAGTCTTAGTGTGAAAATGGGTTTGATTTGCATGGCGCTTAGACTCACTTTGAAAAGAGACACAAGGGAACTCGCCCGCCCGCTACGTAGGCCCCACGATCAACCGCGTGAAACTGATATTAAAGAATCTGACAAAGCGTCAACACCTCAACATTTTTCTTGGATCGTGATGAGTTAGTCTATGTTTTCTCGGTCTCGGACAAACAAACAACTTCAAACAGTAACCTAAATGTTACTCCAAATACAAAGCTAATAACACATGAAAATTGCTGCCAGTAAAAGCTTTTTTCAAAATCTGGTAAAAGAGTTTCTGGTAAAATCTGGTAAAATTTGGATTGGGCATGTACACCCCTCGGTTCTCAGATACGGATTAACTAAAAATGGCTTGGCGGGCCGGAAATGTTTTCAGGACTTTTATTTCGAGAAACAGGCCCCAGATGTCATTCCATCAATCGAGATGCAGCTGCAGATCCACCCTTGAGGATTTTTCTGGTGGGTCGAATACTTTTTTTGTCGGTCGAATTTTTTTTCCGATCAAAAAATTGATGACGTTGATTACAGACCAGTTGTTGTTTTGGTCTGTTTCCGAGTACCAAGTGCCTTAGTTCAACCAGCTGATTCAACTCCTGCTCGCTGAAGTTAGCAAATCTCTTAGCTGGAGATGAAATTTGGTAGCTCAAAGGAATAATCTTCCTCATCTCAGCAATTATTATCAGATTTTTCCATAGCTTAGGAGACGGAAAACAGGAATTACGTTTTAATATATAGATTTAGGCCAGCCTAAAAGCGTAGCTCCGGGTTGTTCAGTGCCCAATAAAGCTAACCCAGGAAAAGGTAGAATTTTGATTTGAGTTTTGTAACATTACAATGAGGTCTTCCGTTTATTGTTTGACTTTCTGTTTTTAATTTCATTAACACCATATACACAAAATGAAGCAGCAAAAACATTTGTATAGAAGAAGAAAGTTATAAATCGAAAATATTTTAATTCTGGGCTTGCGGTAACCGGCTTCCGAACATTCCTGCCATGTTTTGAACAAATTTACCTGACATGAGCCCGCGATCCAATCGAAAACCAGCACTTGGTCAGCATTCATTTTAAAAAACACGTGACCTGGATAAGTTGTAGGCTTGAGTCTGCATTATGGTCACGTGATACTGGTCAGCAGATACCTTGTTTTGACAGGTGTCAATTGATCATAATAGGGATGTCCAATATCAAAGAAGACACGTATTTGGAGTAAGGCCACCATGTTGCACGACTCTGTCGCCGCCGCCGTCGTCGTTGTCGTCGTGCGTACGTGCCCACGAGCAATACCGCTGCCCATGATAACCATGAGAAAATCAATACATGGGGTTTCTTTTTCCTATATGGTTATGGGGCTCCGCTTGGCGGCCCTTCGAGCCACCGGAGCTCCGCTAAAAATTGTCAACAACGATGAAAAAAAAATACCGAGAAACAAACTGACGTCAGCGTGCAACCCACGGGCAAATGGAACGAGCGTATTAGCCAATCAGAACGCGCGCTTCGCTAAGGCTACACGTATAATTATCTCTTTACTTTGAATCTCTTTACGGTGGCTAATTCACATTATCAACTCAGTTGATAAAACCAAATTATCTTGTAATACTCCCACCGACGCAGCACCATAGTTTCTTTAGAAACTTACCCCCTTTACACGTATAATTAGCCCATGAGGCGAAGCCGAATGGGCTACGGGGCAATAGCCCATGAGGCGAAGCCGAATGGGCTATTGACCCGCGGCCCTTGAGGGCGAAGGTTTTAGTATCACCTAACTAGTCGAACAGAAATGGCGATAATTAAGTTAGCAAATGCAAGTTGAAGAAATATTTATTTCGGAGAGAAAAGCGAAAGAAAAACCGGTGAATTTCGCTACTCGATGACTACTACTATCAGACCCCTAGTAGCGTAGCCAATCAAAATTCAGGATTTGCATTAGTCCACTAGTTGGGTGATACTAATTGTTAATGGAGCTGGAGGACCCGAGATGTTGTACATAAAAATACACGTTTCTCAATAAAGTTATGCACTCTCACAAAAAAAATCCTTTCTCAGGTGCAAAACAAACCCAAGCAATATCAGAGAGTGAGGCCACCGTAAAGATGTACTTCTTAGTTTTAACTCCCCGGCAATCCATGTTCAATTCTTGTCAGAATAGTCCCACCCTCACCACCCCCTCCCCTCAGGAAAACCATGAAGTCACGCAATCTTCATAGTTCGGTGTTGCGTAATTGGTGGAAACTGACAGTGTGTGTACAGCTGTATTTGAGTATTGCACAATACCAGGCGACAGATCAGGTTTGAGGTGGGTACGTACTTGACAAATATACGCGCAACCGTTTCAGAAAATGCAGAATTCAGAATGAGGTTTTATAGCAACATCCGCCAGGATTTCACCAGATGTTGATAGGGGCCAGGAAAAAAAAAGAAGTACAAAGGTAGTAACGTGATTTGGCGGGGCGATCGAGCTAGCCGAAGCGAACGATTGGCTTTGGCGCCAAGGAAGAGGGAGTTAGCGCTTAGAAACTTTACAGCCAGCTAGCGAAATATGCCTGTTAACTCTTGCTTAAATTCTGAAGGTAAGAAATTTGTTAATGACAGCAGCAACAGTAGTTTTAGCATGAACAGGCCCGCTGTGAAGTTCGCAAAGTATGTCATTCACGAGCTGACACCGACCAATTAATTAAATGTTGCTCTCTCAAGTGAAACAGCCATGAAGCCAAGTTTATAACTTTAGGCTTCCCTTAGCTTGCAGATTTCGCTTTTCCATAACCGTTAGGTGGGGGAATTGATTGATCATTCAGTATTCGTGAATTGTTATTTTTTCTTGTGCATGTTTTGGGATAATGTCTGGGATAGTGTAATAGCCCTTTTAAAAATTAGAGCTCATGTGACACTCTCGAGGGAACTGTTCTTTTGTCAGGTGATGCTCACGCCAGGGTGCATTTCGCATAGACCCCACGCCGAAGTTACGCCGAGGGCTTTGAAAATGTACGCCGAGTAGGCCACAATTCTACGCCGTTGGTAGCATACTACGCCAACAGTTGTAAATGTTGCATTTGTAAACCTTATCGCAATTCAGCTCTTGGCTGTAAGTTTTTAAGGACAATTAACTATCAATCTATTTAACAAATAGATTCCATGTTGCCGTGCGTCTGGTGAGTAATAGATCACAGATGACGTCAAAATGTGGTAAGAACAAAACAGTGGCACACGAGGCGTAGCCGAGTGTGTCACTGATGTTCTTACCACATTTTGACGTCTTCTGTGATCTATTACTGAATCAGACGCACAGTAACATGGAATCTATTTGTTTTATGTAATAACAAAAAGCCTTTTCTGTTTCAAAACATTTTAACATAACACGAAAGTCGGCTTTTTGCCCCGCCTTTGCACGAAAAAAAAGCCATTTGACGTGATCTATACATTCAAAATGAAGCAGTTTCATTGGTTGCTATGCGTAGCAAAGAATTGTGATTGGTCGAGAAAAATCACGCCACTGTCAAACCTGACTCGAGCGTCGCTTCTCGTGGAATGAAAACTTACAGCGAAAGCAGAATTGAACTGCAAAATCTACAAATCTTGAAGAAAATGCTGGAATAATCAAGTCAGTTTTTGTCATTGGAGCAGCCCTTTGAGCCGAAAAGCTTGGACGTTGCCTTGAAAATTGCAGGAGTTTAAAAAATAGTCTCGGAAAACTTGTGGTTGCTGTAAACCTAGAGGCCATTTGATTCGAGCTTTGAATGACAGGAGCGTAAATGACAGTGGAGATTTTTGTCTTCTGTGCTTGGTAATTCTCAAATCAGCTTGATATAGTGTCGGAGACACATTTTAGCTGCGATACTGTTGACCGTGAGCTGTGGTTAGCTATACTTAGCTCGCTATTGTGGCCTGAAACGGACAGGAACATTCGCATCAGAAAGCAAGGTTATGTATTTTATTTTACCAATTTTAAGAAGTGATGTTTTGATGTTTCATTCCTGACATCAATCAGTGAGTCAACAATTGTTTTGACACTGGGAAAAGTTACATTTTTTAAATAAATTAATCTCAGAAACATTTTGTTTATTGGGTTTGTTAAATTCGAGAAAACGGAGTGGTTCTCGGCTTCCCAAGACCAAATTTGTGCATGGTTTAGTCGCGCTCAACTGCCGACTGAGGCTGCTAGAAAATTGTTTCTCTATGGTTTTTTTAAAAGAAATGGCTTTATCTTTCGTTTTTTGGCTTCTCAAACCTGTTCAATTCCTCGGCAAGACCTTTTTATACCTTATCTTTCGCCCAGTCACGTAAAATATCATCCTAATTATCAAAACTTTCCGCCATTTTAAAACGGCAGAGGGAAAGCTTTGTAATGATGACATCAATTGTGCATCTGTCCTCTAATAGATCATAGGCGAGAACCAATCAAAATGCGATAATAACTTGGGTTATTATATAATCTAGGATGCAACTTTATGAATACCAGAAAAATATAGCAAGAACATTTATTTAGCATGTTTATAGAGATTTGACATCCTGCATCTAAACTCCTAACCTTTTCTTGCTGTTGGCCTTTCATCTCTTTCACTGATGTTTGTAACAAAACTGCAAAAATAAAACCAGTCTGTCAATCGAAAGACATTCAGTTAAGGTCGGTAGTTACAGAACATTAAGCATTATGATTAGAATTTAATACTCTTCACTGTGGTTAATTTTGCTCAATTCTTTCTTGTTGTGCCAGACTGATTTGTCAAGATGCCTTTAGGAGCCTGGTTGAAGTTCAGACGACCTACGATAGAACCAGTGATCTTTCTTTATGCCTATGGCCTCTTCATGCACTTGCCTGTTATTCAGCAGTACATCTACAAACGTGTCAGTGATAATAAGGGTTTCCCTTACAGTGTATCATCAAAAGCGAGCTGCAGTAATCAGACACTAAATGCAACTCTTAAAGAGTTGGAAAAGGAGGTGAATTTCTTCACTATTGCCATATTAGTATGTATGCACAAGTCATTCAAACACCCCACCTCCTGTTGGGGATAGCTGGAGCATTATTTTGCTTTTACTGTTAGTGAAATGTAGTGAAAACCCTGTCTTGCATGGAAAATACATGTATTCAGAGTTACCTCCCCTGCCTTCTAAACATCAAGCACAATTCATTAAAAAGGATCTTTCACAGGATTTCCTTTATACCCCTGCATGCCATGTCAAAGCATGACATTGAGCCATTGAAATCATACCTTCCCCATCAGTTGTTCAGCCTTCGTGTTTTCATGCAAACATGCATCTTGAACCCAGTCTTCTAGAAGAGGTTGCAAACCACAAGTGAAATCCATGCCAAAATCACCCCTACCCAGCCCCTGCATTGTATAGCAAAGCAGCGTAAAATGGTGCATTCCCCAACTACCGGGGAACCTATATCAAGTACAAAAATAAGGTGAAAACTGCTTATTTACCCTGGGTATCCCCCAATGAGAGGGGCGGGGTCAAATAACTGGTGCATAATCTGTTTACCCAAGATAAACATTCAATTTCACACAAAATCATGAACTAAGCTAGGAGTGGGCCACAAAGGTTCTTGAACCCTAACTCTCTTTAAGGACTAAGAAAGCAAAAACTGATACCCTTTTAAGGCCCAAACCTGAAAAATGACACCCTATTCAATACTATTAAACCTCTTGTGCAAAATCATTTTGTTAATACTTAAACGGATACATCAAGTGTAAAAAAAAATTTGTATAGGAGGGCGTCTTCGCACTCCAGTATTAGATAATACAATTTAGCTACCCTATCATTCTAGTAAGGACCATGCCAGGAACACAGTAACAAAAGGGTAAAAAAAGATACCTTATTAAGGGATGAGAACCTCAAAAACCATACCTTATTCCACAGCACATACCTATATAACCCATATATATATATATGGGAGTACCCCCTCCCTGGAAGGTAGCCCAGTTAAGAATCTCTTCAGTTGATCGCATCATTTTCAGTCAACACCATGTTTCGCACCCATATAGTAACAGCTACATAACATTTGTATATTCAGCAATCTTCAGTGTCGTGTACAGTTTCAGTTGGGTGCTTTTCCATATGTTTCTAAGTTTATTGAATACTGTTCTTTTTAACAGGTTTTGCTAAAAGCAGGCCCATGGCCTGCCAAGGCCCAGCAGCCCGCGGCCTACGGCCCGCCACAGCCCGGAGGCCCGGAGGCCCGGTCCTGATTTTCCACAGTTTTTTTGTCTAGCAGTAAATCCACACACATGCACAGATTGGGTTTCGGCGTGCAAAATGAACAACAGTGACCATTTTAATAATCACTTCAGTCCTTTTTTATCCTTTCTTTCGTTGCTTGTTGCTAAGTGAAAACGTTATCATCCTCTGTTTATTCGTCTGTTACAGAACCCGATAGAGAGAAAGTCAATTATCAAATGATGAGGACCAAAAATTTAATAAGCGCCCAGCGCACTTGCCGTATTCGAATAAATATGATACTTACATCGCCGGAAAGCAATGTTTGAAAGCATGTTCTCCTTTTGGTGTGGGGTTCCTGTAAATAGACCGACATGTCTCTGTATAGAAAAAAGTTTCGCAGTTAACATATCTCATTATATATTTATGATACTTTTCACTTTCAAAGTATGGTTTGAAAGTTAAAGTCATCTATTCTGTATTGTACTATCGGTTTCTGTAAAGAGACAAATGATCAAAGAATGAAAACTTTTTATCTCAACAACGTGTAACAGACAGAAACAAGGATTCAAATGATTAAAATGGTAAACAATTCAATTTAACCCGCCATCGTCCATTTTGCACGCCCAAACCTGATTCAGATCTGTGTGTGTGGATTTACCACTGGACAAAAAAACTGTGGAAAATCAGGACTGGGCCTCGGGGCCGCCAGGCCATTGCGGGCCTTGGGCCACCGGGCCATGGCGGGCCGCTGGGCCTTCGGGCCGCCGGGCCCCTGGGCTATGGCTGGCCGGGCCTGCTTTTAGCAAAACCCCTTTTTAACTGGCTAGTTCAATGCAAGTCAGTTTCTGATGTTTTTCATTTTTCTTTTTTTTTATTCGCCATATATGCAACATTTTACAGCAGTATTAAAAGATTTAACAGAAAAAAGAAAAATTAAATGGCGAGGAGACCTGAACACCTGTACATTGTTTCTCAGGGTCAATGCTCCTTGATAAGTAAACAACACCTCTTTCAGTTCGTCTCCATTGACTTGAACCTTTCCACTTGTGGCACTGTTTCACTATGGCCGTTGCTTTGCTCATCTGCTCAGGACAAGGTAAAATAAATTTAGCTTAATAATTTAATAATAATAATAGATTTTTGTTCAATTTCCTAAATGCAGGTGCAGGCCTTATCATCATACATTCACTTGGGACTAGTCATGTTTGCTTCAATTCCTTCCATATTAACTGCTCTCTTTATTGGTGCCTGGACAGACAGTGTTGGGCGTCGACCTGCCCTAGCCTTGCCCGCTATTGGAAGTACAGTTGAAGCTTTCATTGTGCTCTTGACAATGTACTTTGAATGGCCTATTTATGTGCTGTTTGTGGGGGCTGCTATCAATGGCACATGTGGATTCTTTACCACAATGGTGCTAGCAGTCATGGCTTACATTGCTGACACCACTGATGAATCAGATAGGAGTTTTCGCTTAGGTAAGGAGAGATCTGTACATGTAGAGCCCTGGACTTTGAGTGATAAAAAAAATTTAAAACTACCATAGATACTGAAGTCCTCTGGGCAAGATGGTAACAACATTTGCTAACCCTGAGAAGTTGAATAGCTGTACTGTGGTTTGCCAAGTGGTTAAACTCGTCAAAAAACGATATGGTGGAACCATGAGGAAACAAAGCTAAGGGCATAGAGTATCCTTGACAACCCTATGAGTGGCAACCACCAGGCACTATCACACTGAAAAAACAGTGGAAACGTATGTACTGCACACTTACCCTCAAGCCAAAGGGGGATGGGTGGGCTGGGAGAAAAGCTTGTCGAGAACTGTCCAGCACCGAAAAACATGTGGAATGATTTGACATCCAAAGCCGAGCTGTTGAATCTAGGCACCCCTTTTCAAATCCCCCAGCCATCCCAAACTCACTCTGATGGGGACTGCTGGCCAGCAATCGTGTTCTGCATTTCACTTAACCTAATTACACTTACCCACATTGAAAACCTCTCTTCTGGTTCTAACATTTCTAGTTAATCCACTGGGGGGAATGAGATCCACCTCTGCCTACCCCCCAGATTTGTGTCAGGTTGCTGTGGTTAACTGTTCACAGGAGCTAGGTGAAGAGACTATGGTTTAAGATTAATATACATTGACCCACCTGTTCAGTGCCCTGGGGGGTAATCCCTATTTGGGAACATTCTGCCTAGAAGGGGGCACTTCAGGTATATGAAAGGGTAAGAATTTCACAAGTTGAGGTATATGGAAGGTTAGAAAAATCATAGACAGGAACACAGAATAAATGAAACCTGTTTTTTGGTTAACATCTCTTCTGGTAATGCTTGCTGTTCTGCCATAGTATTGTTCACTGTCCACACTCCAAAGGGATGCAGTATTCTTAAGTAGGTGCATGTACGTGAAATTGGTACATTTTTTCAATGAAAGGTATACAAAAGGGTAATGGGTTGGACCCTGGGGCAGAGCCTCCCCGTACAAAACTAGCTCCTGCAGCCAGCGTTGGGTGGCTACTACCTTAAGTAAAATTGGGATTGATAAGCCCATGGCCTGGCTGTCACTTACTTTTCCTTGTTCCATTGTAAGTGTAGCAGAGGGCTGCCCAGGAACATCTTCCATCCATCACAATCCACTCTACCTCATATTTATTCCCATGATCTTTGTCACATTATTCATCCAGTATATGTACGTACATGTATATCTCACCAGTTTAAAATGTTTCAGAGATACTCAGCTGGTAATAATACAATTATTCTGTTGTTTTCTGTTGTAGCTGTTATGGAATTTCTTGTGTTTTTTGGTGGGATGATAAGTCAACTTACTAGTGGCCTGTGGATTGAGAATCTTGGTTTTGTTGCACCATACTGGTTCATATTTGTCTGTCTTCTTGCATCAGTTCTCTACATAATTTTCTTTGTCCCGGAATCAAGGGCCTCTTCATCCACTGTGGACAAGAAGTTAATAATCTGCAAATTATTCAGCTTGTCAAGCATCACGAGAGTCTGGTATGTGTACAGGTATCCAAGGAACGGTGTTAGACGAAATCTAATCATCTTCACCCTATCTTGTGGTATTGCTGTCCTAACCACCCTTGGTGTGAGCGGAGTGACTGTCCTGTTCCTATTGCACAGCCCACTGTGTTTCTCTGCCGAAAAGGTTGGATACTTCGCTGCATTCCGGTACTTCTCACAAGGCCTTGGTGCTGTTCTTGGTATAAAGGTATTAGGGATGTGTATAAATGAAGTTAACATTGCTAGAGTTGGTATTATCTCCCTTGTGTTGTCGCTTCTTGTGTTTGGATTCTCCAAGGTGGAGTGGTTGGTGTTCATGGGTGAGTACTTTCAATCAACTCTCTTTTAACTGCTGTCAGTTTCTTTTAGTCTTATTTCTCTTTCTTCTTTGTGTTAATCAGTACCAGTGGCTGGAATATTTGCTGGAACAATTACCCCTGTTTTTCGTGGCATGATGTCAAGAACTGTTGGTGCGGATGAACAAGGTAAATTTACAAAATCTATGAACATAATTTTTCACTAATAAAGTATGCAACTGTTTTACTGATTGTAATGGACTCTTTTCACAATGTTGTGTAACTTATCTTGCCTTTGTGACACAGTTTCCTAGTATTCCCCGCCATTTACGTGTGCAATATGTGCAGAAGGTACCCAACTGCCTGCGATTATGTCCTGGTATTTAAATTTTTTTGAGGATTCCCTCGCTTTCACCTCTGTTCATCTAAAATACGCAAAAAATTACTCCTGTTCTGCAGGCTATGGTATTTATGTCTGTAATGCCACCATAAGGCACCGGGGTCAATGCCTCTTTGTATGCATTGCGGGCCTATTTGTACAAAAAATTTACCAGTGAGTCTAGAGAGTTTACGGGGATCAGATCTTTAACAGTAGTTAATTATTTGTACTTTTTTACTGCATTATTCATTATTGTCGAGGGTTGTCCAATACTCCGACAAATTTATGCATAGCATTGTATTGTATTATATCCACATAACAGTGGATTAACAATACAACACAATTGAGAACGACGCAATACAATAGAATACAATACAATGTTGTGCTTAAATTAGTCAGAGTATTGGACAAGTATGCTATTGCCGCACTATCCTTTTCAGGAGCACTGTTTTCAGCCATTGCATCCCTGGAAACCTTGTTTAACTTTATTGGTGCATTCATCTTTAACTCGATGTATCCTGCTTCTCTGAAGTTCGATTTTCCAGGATTTGTGTTTTTTCTGGGAGCAGTGCTATTAATTTTACCACTACTACTCTTATGGTGAGTAGCCATTATGTTCTTTAATGTGACAATTTTTATATTAACTTAATTACAATACATTTCAGACATTCACCAATTTGCACATCATATAGATATTACCTACAGCATCCTCACTTACAACACATTAATTTAATTGTACTGTTTCACATAACTAAGGGTGGCAATCTTTAGCAAGACACTTAACTCTCACAGTGTCTTTCTCCATCCAGGTGTATTTTGGGATTCTGGCGGCAGTCCAATAAAAAAAATAAAGGGGGTAACCTGCAATTGACGTGCATCCCATCCAGGGGTTAAAGGAGCTGGGTCACAGTTTTCGCATCTTGAAATGTTTAGCCTAAATTTTTCAATTTCGTTGTTTGTAATCCGTGTTAATCGTCTCCATCCTTAACCATCCTTGTTCCTTTATGGTTTATTATTGTATTATTATCTCTTTGCTGTTTTCTTATCTTATTAAACTACTCTCTAGGCTTTCTTCCATTGTTTGAAGGTAATTCTGTGTGTCAAAAAAAATAACTCAAAGGCCGTGATTGAGCTCCATGGAATGAAAACCAGACTGTGTGACTGTGGTCTGTGTCACAGCTGCCCTACCCAAAAGGACAATTCAGAAAGGCGTCTTTTCAATTTGTTTTTTCTTAGAGCAGGAGGAGTAGTGGTGGCACTGACTACCAGTGACAGGTGCTCATGCCAATAAACAGACTGTGTCCTCAAGCTGATTGTTAGGATTGGTAAAAGTTTCTTACAAACATGCACCAGTTGTGAATGATATACTGTGATGCTCTCTTAAGCTCTTTCAATAATACACTTTACAGTGATGAAGATCACTTTCTTTATTCTCAACACTAGTCTCCTTATAGTGTAAGGAGAATATGCATGTTAATCACTCTTGACTTTACCTTATACAGCTGCCTGAGGAACCCTGGAAGCTTCTTGTCAAAGAGAGATTTGTTCAAGTCAGGGCAGCCGGATAACATGGAGAAAAACTTGATCCCGCCTGGAGTCAGTATCTCAAGTGAATCAAACTCATCTCCATTTCCGAGTCCTACACCTGATCAGTCATATCAAGCAGTTGCTTGAAAGAGAACTTTCTACTGATGCACACTTGCTTTTTTCCCACCAAGCAATCATCTGGGAATCCATGTATCCATACTGTTAACTTAGCTCTACAGTTTTCTGATTGGTTGTTTAGTATTCGCTTGTGACTTTCGTAACAATCAACAACCAACTGGAGACTGCACAGATCTTTGTAGATCTAAAAAAAAAATCCAGATATGCCGTTCAACACTGTCTGTATATATACCTAGGCAAAAATGTTATGATAACTTTAATGTTTGTGTGAATTTATTTTTAACAATTATTGAAAGTATTTTAGATAGTAAAAGAGAGAGAAAATCTTGAAGACTGAAAAATTTATTGAGAATGAACAAAATTGCAGAATTTCAATGGCATGACAATCGAAATTTAAACAACAACAACAATGACAAAAAGATTTAGTTGAACTGTAAAACTAACTTAATTACTAATTACACAAGAAATAAATTAAAAATACATACAGTTGCTGGTCGCCCAAAATAACTAAAGAGCTAAACTAGTTGGGTGACCACCATTTATTAATTGAACATAAATAAAAGGTCAGAAGAGGCATTTTACATTTTACACACTTAATTAAGGAAGTAGATTACAGAACAAATAATTCTTTACACATGTACATACGATAAAAAAGCAAATAAAATAAATAATACTAAATAATAGAAACTCCAAAATATAGCAATTAGTAATAACTCGCTTAATAGAAATTAATGAAATGCAAGGACAATTCTTTTTTGAATGAATAGAGAGTTTAAGAATCTTAAATCTCTCTTCAGTTTCATTCCATAATATAGGTACATTGATTGTTCGAATTTTGGGAACGTAAAACGTTGTCCTAGTTGCAAAGCGAGTGTTAACATTATGCTTATCTGAAGTTTTAATAAAAAATGAGTCGAAAATCTTTGGTAATTTGCCGGTAAAGAATTGGTGCATGAAGTTATATACAAAAGTTTGAAGTCTGATGTGATCCTGAAGTTGTAGAAGTTTAAGTTGAAAAAAAGGACTTGTATGAGCATCAAAGTCAGAAAAGGTAATTAGACAGATAACTTTTTTGCATTCTTTGAAGTGGTTTAATATTATGATCATAGGTGTTACCCCAGACTATACAACAGTTGTGTGGAAAAAGGAAGAATAATGGCTTGGTATAAGTGAACAACAATTTTGACATTAACATAATGCGTAATTTACAAAGAACACCAATACCTCTGATATTTTTTTGGAAAGTTGTTGGATATGTTCTTTTCAATTAAGATAACACTCTATGAGAATTCCCAGGTACTTAACACTTTTATGCTGATTTATTGTTTTGCCATGTATTTCAATTTCCATAGAGTAATTTATTTTTGTTGATAAGGATGAAATATTACAAAATTTGTTTTATCAATATTAATAGATAGTTTGTTTGCTCAAAGCCATATATTTATTTCACCGACGTGTTCCCGATGGACAGTTTCTTCAAGAGTCTGTAAATCTTTATCAGAATAAAACCGATTAGAGTCATCTGCAAACAGATGAAAATAAAAAAAAACTGTATATTAATGTTTATCTCGAACAGCTTAGCTAGTGTGTATATATTGCACCAAAGTAATTTTTTTCGTCTTTAATAAAGAGAGAAGATTTATATGAGTTTTATGACTGCGCCGCTTCTTTATTATCTTATTAAAAACCCGTGACGGGCTAGTGGGTTTTGCGCGTTAAGTCGAAAAGGAAGTGAAACCATTGAATCCATAGCAATTCGTTACCATTCGGTGTTTTGGTGCTTGGTTGGTTGTAGAGTGTGCGGCATTCAAACCCCAATGTTTTCAACAAGTAGCAGACGCTTCATTTTTTTTTTTTTTTTTGGCCTGGGATTTTTTTTGCCCGCGTGCTTCGCGCTCGGCTAGCGTGTGCCACACAATTTATATCACGGATGATTCATTTGGGAGGTTACAATTGTTCTGTTTCGGAAATACCCTCGTGCACTCAGTTTCACGTGACCTCTCAAATGAATTATCACGTGGTCTGCACTGAGTGACAACAAGGATGTAACACGTCAGCTGAATATGCGTCTGTTCTCGTCCACATACCCCTTGTCCCCTCTCGGAAAGGCCTTGGCACGAGAAAGATTTCTCTTTTTTTGTGCATTTCCGTTCCCAGGAAAACGAAGGGGCCGAAAATACTATCAAAAAAAAAGAAGGGGCCAAAAATACTATCAAGGAAAACGAAGGGGCGAAAAATACTACCACTTAACCTTAGATATTCTTTGGATATTCAGGTGCGAAAATTGTGTTTTCCATAAAAATTGTGTTTTCCATTATAAATTCCGACGTTTCGAAGTAGCCATGACTCCATTGTCAAGAAAAATATATCAGATCATGCAATTTGCAGCATTTGAAGCGATTTTGGCATGCAGAATTAACATAAAAGGGAGCGAAGAAAAGCAGGGATACTTTCGCACGAATGGAGGAGTAGGATTGCACGTTGAGATTTCCCTGATTTGGCTTTTAAAAGCTCTTATATAAAAAGTTTTTCGTACGCTAAACAGTCAAGTTTGTTTCTGCAGTTCTTACGCTCTTCGAAACTCTTTAGCAGGTCCTGAGGCATCGCCCATGCCATTTATGCCTAGAAAACTTGAATAGCCTGAAAAAGACAGTTTTACTGTGTTACGAAAAATTGTTGCGTGACTTGGAAGATTCGCGAATATGCTAATTTCGTCTCGAATCTTCATGCATATTTAATTAGTATCGCATCACCGTGATTCAGCAATTCTTTTTAGTTGATTGCGCATGTTGCTGTAAATAGTTTAATATTGTAATGATACTTTATTTAGTAGAGCACCTTATGCTGTAAAGTATATAAGCGAATCGGTATAGTTTTTGGGTGGTTTTTCCCAGGAGTGTTCTAAAGAGAGAATTATCTCGTGAGTCAGTAGTGTTTATTGAAGTGTGACGAAGATCGCGTGTAAAGTTTCGACAGTGGTCGTGTTTGTTGAAGTGTAACAGAGAGGTTACGTGGATATCTGGCAAGAGGCCGTGTTTATACAAGAGTGACGGAAGTCGAAGTATAGTTTACTAGCCTAGCGTGTGCTTGTTGTGAAGTTTTGTGTGGAATTACTACGTTTGTGTGGAATAAATAACCTTGTTGTTGTTCCGACATCCCTACGTTCTGTTTAGACTGCAAACTATCTGCCACTTCAAACATCGAACTCGTAACATACTGTACCCTCAAGGTCTTACGATTATGCCCACGATGAAATAGCAAATTTTCTTAAGCCATCACGTATATCAAACAGTGTCTCAACTCTGAGAGTTCGCACCAAAATCCCGTCATAAGGGAAACTAACAGCTTTGTATCCACTCAAAATTTTATACTGAACTGTAAATATTTTGGAGGCTTAAAATTTCAGACGCTTAAAAATTCTGGACGGTTTCACTTTTGGACAATTTAATTGCCTGACATTAAAATCTTCCGAAATGTTTTGTAAGTGATGTACTTAAGAAAATGGAATTCTACGTGAAATTTAAAACTGCTAATTAGATATTTAGACACCCTTAAATATTCCCCCTTTCTTTTTGTTTTTCCGTATTTACATTATTTTGCAACGAGCGTTCACTTTTGCAAAGCCGCACACTACTATGAAAACGTCACATAAAGCTTTGCCAATGAAAAAAAGAAATAAATAGAAGTATTTTTACAGAACACGTTTAGTTGATTGTTTAAAACACCCAGTTCTAATACGATAGTAAATGCTACGTTAATTTCAATTAACGAGACGAATACGTCATGAACTTCACTTGTTGTGACAGCAGGGCTCAGTAAATGCGTCATCAATTAAACGTAAAGGTGTTTTGTGCTTGTTTTTCCAATATGAGTAACGATAGTCACCGATAAAAACTTCTGAAAATATACCACTTTGAGTAAAGTTGTAAAATTAAGTGGAGAGTTCGAAAAGTACCTTTCGTTGTGTAGATTTCAACACAATCTTTCCAACAATTCGAAAGTAAATTCTAGAGTTGGAATCGGATCCCACTTTTTCTTGTTTAAGCATGTTCAATTACCAAATTGCAATTGATCACTTTCATCCAACGGTCATATTTATGGAAAACGAAGAATGTAACTGCATTCAAACATCTTGTTCTGGTTAAAGCGAAAGTGAACTTCAAGTGAATCCGATTTCAGAAATGAGAATTAAAGAAAGCTAGAACCGCCTTGACCTTCGCTGTTCAATATCGTTTCTTTTTTTAACTTACATTTTTATGGAATTAGCAAAAGTAAGTTTTGTCGTTAAACGCCTGAAATATACCTTATAATACACCGTCTTATTTATTATTTTACAAGATTTTTTCGTTTTCCCAACAAAGTCACACGCAAAACGAAAACAGTGATTAAAATTTCAGGAATGGCAAATGATCATGTTCTGTGTTTGTAAGATTATTTTACATCAAAACAGATGCCAGTTTAATACCCGTATTCATCTGTCCCAGACGGGAAGCGATATTAAAGCAACAGCTTCATAACAATATCGTCACTTTACCAGTTTACTCGGTGCTGGTTTCAAAGTTTAATCTGTAAAATGAATGAACCGGACCCACTGTACCCTTCCAACATCGTTAATTGTGTGTTCAACGGTTTCTCAGCCTACACCGCCATCATGTTAAACATTTTAACAATCCACGCAATACGAAAAACTTCCGCGTCATTGCCAAAACCTTTAAAGACACTGCTCTTTAGTCTTGCTGTTTCTGATCTTGGTGTTGGTTTGCTGGTTCAACCTTTGCAAATCGCAAGGCTGGCCAATCATTCTTATATACCGCTCAACGAGCTCAACGCCATCACATTTGTATTTATTTATACATCTTTTTTTACCGTTGTGGCCATTAGTGTCGACAGGTTCTTGGCGATTCATCTTCATCTCAGATATCAGGAGTTTGTAACTCCCGAGCGTGTTGTTGCTGTGGTGATTTCAATATGGGTTCTTGGTCCATTTCTTTCATCTATGTGGCTATGGCCATGGATTCCTTTTAATACAACCAAGCGTGTGTACATCACCATTGGTGGCCTTTGTTTTATTTCTGCAGCAGTTGTTTATTGTAGAATTTATCTCGTTGTGCGGCGCCATGCAAACCAAATTCAAGTCCTCCAGGTACAACAAGAACTACAGAATGATGAAATGACAAACGTTGCCGGGCAAAGAAAATCTGCAGTCAGTACATTCCACGTATATCTTGTGTTTTTGGTGTGTTATTTGCCAATATATTGTCTTGGAATAGTCGATATGTTCACTTCGTCAAATAACCGTTTTATAAGAGGTTCGTATCTTTACTTACAGACTCTGATGCTGCTTAATTCATCTCTGAATCCTGTTATTTACTGCTGGAAAATGAGACACATTCAACACGCTATCCTGGAAATATTACGAAGTCTATTACCCAGTCAAAACTGAAGAAAGCCGTGGTAACTGAAAAGCGACCAAGAAAACTGAAATACATTTCTCTGAGAATAACCTTTAATACCACCAGCTGCAAATAGTCCACCTCGACCGAGAGTGTTGAAATTGGTATGCAAACTCACTCAACTGAAATTGTGTGAGAAACAAAAACGTTCACAATTCCCACATCTAATGAAACTGCTATAATTCCAAAAATAGCTTCATTCGAAGCTTGCATACTCAATAACCTCTAATGACAGTCTCAAACTAGTAAAATCTAAAAAGAAGTAACCAACTAAAGTTTTTTTAAATTAATTAACGTGATAAAGTTGATGATTTAAAATCGGCAACATGTTCAGTGTGAAGGATCCTGTCCCTCGTGGGCTCCGTGCGGGTGTGGTATATAAGTTTTTGTGTGCGGGCTGTAGTGCCTGCTATGTCGGCGAAACTACCCGGCATTTTTCCACACGCGTACGCGAGCACATTTTCAGTGATAGGTCCTCGCACATTTTTAAACATTTACAAAATTCTGAACATTGCCGCACTTTATACTCTAATGACTGTTTTAGCATCCTAGATCACGCTTCCACCACCTTCCAGCTTAAGATAAAAGAAGCCATTCATATTCAATGGGAAAAACCTTCTCTTAATCATCAACTTTATCACGTTAATTTAGCACTTTCTTTGTAATATTTTACATTGTCATGTTTCCTTTTGTCTTTATAGTTAATTAGCATTTTTGGTTCACACTATATATTCAACTCTGTACTTTGTACTTTAAACTGAAGATGACAGAAGTTTCTGTCGAAACATGTTTTTAAAGTTAAAAAGTGTCGTGTTATTTCTTAAGATATCCTAAGCATATAATTAAGACGACGGGCAATTCCAATATTTTCACATAGGAGTCTTCCCCCATCCGAACTCCAAATAAGACTCCCTGAATTTTGTGACATTTTGGCAGGCAATTCATAATTTCCCATTAACCAGATACTAAAATTTATGACCTTGAAAAAAAGAACCCGGCGCTACAAACCTCGTAAAGATCATGAACACCGATGGGAGATTGGACCTTCCAAGAGCTGCTTCGGGCATTTTTCTTCAATGTCCGCATCAGGTCCTCGTAGCCAATGCAAAGCTTTCAATGCTTCTCTCCTTCTATTCTTTCCAAGGAACCAGTGAGATCTCTCTGGCATGGAAAACATTAGCATAAGGAGGAGTGCTGAGGGAACTGTACCCATGAATGCTAGCGACCTCCACTCACACAAAGCACCCCGCATGACTGCCAGTTGATTAACAGAACCTAGCACACCACCCCGACATTCGCGCAGCAACAATCTCGGCAAAGTAGACCTAATAAGAATACAAACGAGACTGTTTTATGTTGTCGTGAAGTAAGTTTCAGGGGCATTTGCATCTCTCAGCCCTTACTCTCATCATAGATTTGTCTGGTGAAAAGCACGTACGACCCGCGATTACTGATGGCAGAAGGACAAGAAATATTCATTGAATAGGGAAACTTTGTTCACAAAATGTTTTGCGCGGGCGGATTTAAAAGCTCAAATTTTACAAACGAAAGCGCTTTTGCCACCCAGAAAATTTGCAGATTTGCCAATCACTAGATAAATTTTAGGGAAGACACCTTCTGCAATGTAACTCCTCGTTTGTGAGCCTGGGCAGCCTGTGATAAGGGCGGCGATCGAGAAGCACTTGAGTTTCATTTGTTGCATTGCGTGCATAGAGCTTGAGAAATGCGATCGCGTGTATGGTTACATATGTACTTCATTGCTTTTGTACTGTTTTATTTGGCAACATACTGAATCCCAAACACAAAAAACAAAGTTTTGGTCCTTGTAGTGAAGAAGAAGATCAAGGAGAATTGGAAGCAGAAGAGGAGGACAAGAGGAATGTAGAGAGTTCTGTGGATTTGCCTGAGGCTACTGGTGGGTCATGTCTTTTTTTTCCAGTCTGCCCAAATCTGGCCCACAGAGTAGTAATTTTGAATATTATACATCTGTCTGTATTTCCAAAAGCATACTTAGCGAATCACGAATTGTACAATTTAATTAACAGTGCTTTAAAATGAAGTTCGAATCTAAATAAACACGAACGTACAGATATCAAAACCACAGCAGAGAGCTGATTTATAGCTCTCTAAAGGCCTAAATCGTCCTAAATGGACTGAGCAAGAGCCTCCTACATGGAGAATTGATTGAACTTTAAACAAACCGGGACATAATTAATTGCCGCTTGTTGTCAGCACATCAATTATCGACCGGAAACCACAACGTATAAATCTCGCCCATGCTAGCGAATTACAGACATGTCTGATAGTTAGCTAGGCCAAAAACGCCTTAAACGGATAAAACAAGGACATGAAAGGTTTATTCACGATCGATCAGCCCTAAATGTGCTTTCCCGGCTACACTTTCTTCGTGGCCATGTTTTGCTCGCAAACAGCAATGTCCCGGATGTACTTCGATTTCCACGAGCGCGGAAGTAGCATGTCATCCAAGTCTTAGCCCCATCAAAGTTCAGGCCAAATAACACCAACAGCAGCTAGAAATGTCTACTCCATTGCACGTCTAGGCCCTAAATTGACGTGGCTAAGGCTCTTTGCTATCTAAAGCAAGCACAACATTATCGCCACATGCAACAGTCCAAACGGACTACTATTACAGGGCTAAATAACATCCCGCGTCTAAGGCATCTCAGGGCAGCTTCATGGACGATAATGGACGACACTTGCTAGCAAATCTTTAGACTTGCACCTTCATTGGACTTAATGATGTCCTCCAGCAGACTTCCTTCAGACAGCAGTTATAGAGAGGCAATTGAACAGCACCGCCTTCGAGATACCGCGCGAACTAATATTCAACCGAGTGTAGCCTGGTTAATACTTAATGCCAATTGGATAAAGGGCAAAGAGAGGGGGGACGGGGTTGGGCTAAATAAAAAAAAAAGATGACATTTCAGGCTAGGTAATCTCTACAAGCTTCTGCCGTCAAGCACTAAACTGAAGCTAACCCATCTACCAGAAGACTTTGAGACCGTACACATACCAGAATACGTATGCTCTGATGACCAGAGGCAGTGTGTGGTATGCCATAAGCAGGGCAGGGGTGAACTGAAAGTGAACTCCTATTGCAGTGCACCACAGTGCAAGGGGAAGTTCATGCACATGACAAAGGATAAGAACTGCTTTAGAGTGTTCCATTCCAGGGAGTACCGAAGCTCCTAAATGTATTTTTTTTTAATTCCACTGCTGTCATTACTACATTCTCACCATGCTGTTGTTGCTACACTTTTTACCTATTGTGTTCTAAAAGAATAATCAAGTCGGAACACTTAAGTCTAGCTAAGTGAATGTGACAGTAAACCCTTCCCTCCTGCTTTTCTCTGCTGGCCGCATGGAAACCACCAGCAGATAGGCCATGTCACTAGCTCGGGCTTGGCGGAGCCCCTTCCCCTTAGGTTTAGAGCAGCTGAAACAAGAATTCTACTAAGAGACAAAACCTCACAGACCTTTAGAGGATGGGTTTGGCAAATGTGCTTCCTAGAGCTTTAAGGAACAGCTAATTGGACGAATACGCAGTATTAACATTTTAGGTCTTCAAAAATCTTCTTTAACTTTTTTCTTTTCTTTTCTTACGCACCTTATTTTAGCAACTGGTGTGACCTTGCGTTAAACCACGAAACTAATTACAATACTTCATATGGCTGAGTGAGCCAAGAGTGAGATAAAGATCAAAAGAACTTTGTAAACAGTATTAAAGTGTTCGTTCACTTCAATGGCGAATTTTTTGAAGTAACTAGAAAACAACCTGGACCTTAATTTCAAGACTACTCAACAAGCAGCCTAGTCCCTGGGCATTCTCTCTTGCTTCCTTGCCCGCGCAAAGTCTGGGAAGGAGTGGATTTGACCGAGCCGGGAACGCCTGGGGACTAGGCTGCT
Source organism: Catalaphyllia jardinei (assembly GCA_022496165.2). Lineage (NCBI taxonomy): Eukaryota > Metazoa > Cnidaria > Anthozoa > Scleractinia > Caryophylliidae > Catalaphyllia > Catalaphyllia jardinei. Next base: position 43,396,238 of record CM042747.1, on the reverse strand, counting down.
CAGCAAACTCATTGTAAAACCAATTGAAAGGCTGACCGAACAACTAAAAAGGATAAATTTAGGACTAACCTTCTTCAGGGCTACACTGAAGCTAAGTATATATGGATAAAACGGTTACAAAATTTTATATGATACTCAAGAAAATATATGTGACATGATTGGCTGACAAAAATAGAGAAAAATTGAAACGTGTACTTTCTATTTTTGGCTGATCAGATCTTTTACCGATCCTGCGTTCACAGGCAGCATTTTCGTTTGCGTTCCTTTGCATCATCATGTTTCACTGTCTAAAACGGATACATCAAAAAATAAAAAATAAATAAAACGATCAAATTTTGTCGCGCTTGTTTAATCCAAAAGGTTCGAGGGTCTTGCCCTTGGAGATCAGGAATGCTTCTCTTGCCTCTCTTGCCTTGCGAATAGCATCTCTATTTGAGGTGATGAGTTCGAGGGGAAGGAATTCTATGTTGTCCATAGAATGGACAGGAAGGATAAAGTGTTCTTAAAACGGCGGTTGATTGATCAATGTATTGTTGTGTGATGGCTTTTTCGATTGCGCGTATGTGGTCACCAAATCTGTCGCTGAGATGACGCTTAGCCTCGCCTACAAATTGAGCGTTGCATTTGGAGGAGGAGCAGGTGATATGACGTCGTATACGTTGTTGTTCGTTGGTAGAAAAAAAGTGAAGACGTGATTCCCTCTGTAATGAAAAGATACGTCTTGGGGGTGGGGGGGAGGGGGGGCTTGTCTGCGGTGTTTGGCCCTAACCAGTATGTCCCGTAAGTGTTTGCAACGGCAGTACAATATACAAGGAGGAGGAGAAAATGCTTCCAGGCATAGTTGTGAAGATCAAACAATGTTAAGCTTGCTGGAAATGACTTGAGGTATATTCAGTAAGGCTGTTTTTCTTTGAACAACATGGTGGCGGTGGTTGACTAGACAACTTCTATTAGAGTTTCAACTGACCCCACAGGACAGCGTCGTATGTGGCGTGACGTAGTAAACAGGGTTACCTTCAGGGCCAGGTTAGATCAGCAGTGAGAACCCACTCCCCTTGACAATCTGGTTATAGAATTGACAGAGGTGCTACGTCAAGCAATACAAAGACAAATAGACAATCAGACAGGCATCACACGTAACACTAGCATCCACTTCGCAATGCAGTCTGACGCCTTCACCCACGCCTTCCAATTAGCCATCTTTTCCGTACAAGAGTTTGCCCAAGGCAGTGATAGGTTAGATATCTACTTACAGAGTCGCCGCCAAAGAAGACTCAAACCAAGAGTTTACCGCAGACGACACTTTCACTGTCGAAACAATTCCTCAATATGCCAGGACCAGGTAGTGGCCATGGTAAAAAGTACCGACCTGGTCGAGAAACTGTACAAAAATTACTGGACCAGAAACACTCGATCGTCAAACAAAGACGAACTGTGCTGTGCAGAGCCCTTGTTACCATGCACGTCTGGTGCCATAAAGAGGACAATGTGGAGGGTGAAAGACTCAATCATAGCCTACGTCATAGCTATCTCGTACAGGCTGGATTGTCCAATCAATTGCATCAAGCTGCAGGGGACCTGAAGGGCCTTGTGGTTTGGTGGAACTGGACCAATTCCAAAAGGTGTTACCAAAGACGATCCTAAGAAGAAAAAAACAAACAAACAAAACCAAGGACGGCGAGGAAACATCTAAATCTAAGGCACCACCTCAGTTCGTCTATGCGGATTATGAAGCCATTATGGACAGCAAGGGTATACAGACACTGATCATCGTCTGTGCAGAAAACGAAGATTGTGTTGAAACCGAGGTCTTCTATAGTGAAGACTGTAAGGAAGACTTACTTGAGTTCTTAGACAGTCTGACCATCACGAATGACAGAGACGAGCGAAAAGTAATAGTGCTCTTTCATAACTTCCGGGAGTATGCAGCATGTTTATCCAACAATACCTTCACCGTTTTCATCGGGAAGTGACTGATCAAATAACTGTGGGTGTCAAAGTCTTGTCTCTTACTTCTGGCAAGCTGGTCTTCAAAGATTCCCTGTGCTTCTTACTGTTTTCTCTTTGTGCTTTTCCTTCTACTTTTGTCGTCACCGAACTGAAAAAAGGCTTCTTCCCTAATTTGTTTAACACCATACAAGACCAAGAGTACAAAGGACCCATGCCACCATAAGAGTTTTACCATTCTGGTGGAATGTCTCAAAAGCAAAAATGCTGAGTTTTGAGAGTGGTACCATGAGCAAGTGGCCAGTCACCGAACTGTTGCAGAATATGTGAATAGGTTTTAGGGCCTGTTTACATGGAGGGAGGGTGCCCTGGCTAACCGGGCTAACCGGCTAACTGAGCTACCCTGGGAGGGCTAACTTCTTATACATTTCTTTAGAAAACGCGTTAAAGCATTTACATGTTAGACAGGGTAGCCCGCCTACCCGGGGCACCAAGCTAGGCGGAATAGCTTTTTACCATTTAAACGGTTCGTGCTGGGCTATCCCAGCTAGCCGTGGTGAGAGAAACCACGAAAGCATGGTGCGCAGGGTGAATTTTTTCGTAGTTACCATTTGCCAGTTTTTCGTAGTTACCATTTGCCATTATCTGCCGAACATAATGACAGTTTATCTGAAGAGATCAATGTAATAGATGAGTCCCAGGCAGAGAACAGGCCCATGCCCGGGCCTGAAGCTAAAGTAAGATGAAAAAACATTTTTTTGGTCGGCCATTTTGTTTGTTATGCTTAGCGGCCGCTCAACAGATAGCCCACGCAGCCCACTCACTGTCCCAATTAGTTGAGTTGCATGTTAAGGCAATCGTTCTAGCCGGGCAGCCCGGTTAGCCGGGGCAGCCTCTGTCTATGTAACCAGGCCCTTATTATCCACAAAGATGGAAATGAGAACTTTCACAAACAAGAACTTAAGCTTAATTATTCAATTAAGATGATGAAAATAAAAATGGAAATATGATATTCTTAAAGCCTGCTCATTGCATAACGGTGATTAAATTGGAAAATGTAGACAGAGGATAAAAATAAAAATGCAGACTGTTAGACATTTTAAGAATTGAATATTACATTTCCATTTACTTCATAGAGAGTTGAGTACTCCAATGAAAATAAAAATGGAAATATGATATTCTAAAAAGTATGCATTCCACGTTTTAAAACCCCTGGCTTGCAGTCTAGTCTTGTATGACTTTTCTTTAACCATATCAACATACAAGGGCCTCTCCTCTGCATAGGCCTCCATGCTGCTTTCACTGTGGGCTGGTAGTTCATGGTTTTCAACCCATCTTGACAAGTAGACAAGGTAATCAGAAATTACAGTGTTTGTGTGGGAATCCGATGGCAAATAAATTTCTCCAAAATTGAATTTCACACAATTTGTGAATCAAAAATGTTAAAATACTGAGTAGAAAATTTTATTCACCAAGTTTGAAGGATTTGTAAAGGGGGTAAGTTCCTAAAGAAGCTGTGGTGTTGCGTCGGTGGGACTATTACAAGATAATTTGGTTTTATCAACTGGGTTGATAATGTGAATTGGCCACCTTAGAGAGATTCGAAAGCTGACGTTTTAAGTGTTAGTTCTTCATCAGAGCAAATCAAGGAATTGTGGGTTGTGTGTGGTATGAAAGATGTGGCTTGGCTAGAGGACGCTCAGTTAATTTTTCTATACTTTTGTCTGTATTTTTCCCCACAAACCGCATCTAGACGTCCATTTACTAGCCTGCAGAACAGACGTAATTTTTTGCGTATTTCTGGCGAACAGAGGCGAAAGCGAGGCGAGCGCGAGTTGCGTGCGAGGGGAGGAGCGCCAAAAAAATAAGGCATGTTCTACAGGCTGTGTTTACCAGCCAAATTTTGCACACAAATGTATGTAGAATTAACTGAAAAAAATACTGAGCATCTTCTAGTTAAGCTACATCCTCCAAACTTGGTGAATACAATCTTCTACCAAGTATTTTAACATTGCAATTCATAAATTCTAGAAAATTCAATTTTGCAAAAAGTTAAATGTATTTGCCATCGGATTCCCAAACAAACATTGTAATCTGACCGCTTTGCCTACGGTCAAGATGGTGTCGAAAACTGTGATAAGGCCTATTCAATTTCCCATAGGGAGCCACGGCATGCGGGGGAGATACAGTTGTCCCTCCAGGATTACTAAACCTTTTTTCATATTCCATTGTTTCTGCTTAGAAATGGAATAATAATAGTGGATGGGGTTGGATTATTTAATTGTGAGAATTGCATTTTTTTAATAGTAAATACACATTGAGTTCCTGGTGCTAGACTTCATACTTCAACAATCTATACAGGTTTAAGTGAACGATAAAAATTAGCTTAAATTAGAAGCCAAAGCACCAGTTCTGGATACCTTGCACTGAATGCGGACGCCCGTGGAAACAGAATCTGCTGCGATTCTTAATCAGGCGAACATTTTGACATGAAATGAAGCACAATTCTGCCAAGAGCTCTCATTAAGGTTATTCTGAATATCAACCGTTTCTTTGAGGTCTCCTGCACTGTGATGATATCACGGAAATGCGTCAGCTGGCTGGCCTCGCGTAAGAAAATGTTGTTATCTTCGACGGTTTTGTGTAATTTAGCGAAGGAAAATAACTTTTTGGTACATTATTTACTTTCCAACCCAGCATATGACTTGATAGTTCAACTATCTTTATAAGGGAGCATTTTCCGCCAAATACTTTCTCATACTTCGAGGGTTTCGAGTATAATTTGATCAGCAGGTCCTACATAGGCCCGCGTTATCGTTCACAAAATAATGGGTTTAAACCCACTGAACATTTTTATGCATATGTTTAATGATTCGTTTACAATACCATTCAAACGTTTTAAACCAAATCAAGATCATATTTTGTGCTCGTATAGTTCATTGCTTTGTTTTCTAGATTATCGCCCAAGAAGCGGGCACAAAGCTTCACTTTTCAATCGCGCGGTTTTCAATTGAGCGATCTCAAAATTGTGCTCGTTTTGCGCCTTCCAACATCTAGTTTTTGAAAACCAAAGTGCTTTTGGACATAATATTAACAGGTTATTTTATTCCTGCGGTCTGTTGATCGCTCTCTTTCGAATTCTTCGAGCAATCATCGGGGATGAACGCAAGAACATGGAGAAAAAAAGAAAAACTTTCCATGTTGTAAGCCTAATCAACATACCGTCATCTTACGAGTTGTGCTTTCACGATCACATTTAAACCGCTGCAAAACAAAAGCCTACTGGTTTTCCTTAATTAATACCGGAACACTAACTTCAGGGAAGATGACTTTACTTCCTTCACTCGCCATATTGGGCACCCTCCTCATTTTTTCATGCTCTCGTACCGAGGCTTACCCGAGCGGTTCGCCGATATTTTGTTGTGTTTTGCTAATTTTGTGTTGTATTCGATAATTTTGAGTTTCCCAAGCGCAAGAATTTCCTCAAACAGAAAGCCAAAATTATAATTGAAATCGCTTGACAATTCTAAATAAATATCTACAGTTTTAGGAAAGATTGGATGAGTTTTTTTCCTTGGAAATTCTAGACTAATTTCAGACTGCCGGGTATGTAGTATTTTAATAATAGGGAGCTTAAGCACGCACGTTTTTGAGAGGCGGACGGCAACCGGAAGTGAGCTGTTTTCACTTTTAACTTGTCCTCACACAACCACATTCACATTGCTAAGAATCGTTTCTCCGTTAGAGATAAATGGTATAAAAATCTGGGAGACAATACCGTCCTAGCACGCGAAATGTCCTCTTCCGGTTGCCGTCCGCGTCTAAAAACGCGCATGGTTAAGCTCCCTATTAATAACACTTCCCGGCTGCCGGGTATCTGGACACAATGTATTATTTAACTTTAAGTTCTGAGCTTATGTGTCGTCAAGCTTGATTTGTGAATTGGTTTTGTAGTTCCTATTTATATATCAATACTAAAAAACGATTATAATCGATTCTACATATTTTGGGAATTTTTTTTCTCTTCGAAATTTTTTTCCCGTTAATCGGTTTTCCGTTGCTTCTTTGCTATACACTCATCCCGTTTGTTTGTACAAAATATGTAAAATTCAATTCTGCGAAAAATCCCCACCAGGTTTCCCACGAAAATCAAGAGCGCTCGGACCGTGTAACATTTGTAAAGGCTTTCTTTTTGTTCGTGTCCCTTGTTTTCGAACCTCCCTTTTGCCTATTTGGTTAGAGATAAAGGGTAGTCTTGTCATTATCGCTGGAACACAAATGTCACTGTGCGTACTAAATTTTAACCTCCTATTGAATGTGCCTAATATCTCACTCTATGGAACAAAATGGCAGAAAATCGCTTGCCTAAAATTGCGTAAAAATACATTTGAAAACTGCCAGCGAATTATAATCGTACCTTGTCCGCGGTACCTAGCATAGATGCTGTTATCGAATAGACTTCCACCAACAAGTAAGATATTTCCGGCAAATAGCAAGATGCTAAAACCGAGGTGTGCCATTTCGGAGTGCGCCATTCGTATTTCACTTGAGAACTCTTGGTAAACTGGGAGCAGTTTTAAGTGATACGTGGCAATTGCCGAACATGCAGTTGTTAAACGTTCACATGACTCCACTAATATGAAACCCGTGATTAACCACTGTAGCCTGTTGAAAACCACCTACAGACAGCCGGGGATAGTGCAGAGATTCCCCGTGTAGAGGAGATTGTACGTGTTCATTTACCAGACGTCGAGGGCCATGTAAACATGTAAGTTAAGGTTTTTATCGAGTATTGGACTCTTGTTATGGCATTTTTAAAAAAACTATACGCACTGTCCTTGTTCCCAGTAGATGATTATTCTTTGCTTCTCCCCATGAAGCTTGAATGTAATAGAAAGCAATATTTTTGCAAAATAATCATTATGAACACAAAGACTGAAATGGTACAAGAGTTCAGAATATAGTGTCGAGTGTTGAAAATTACTAATTGTGAAACAAATGCAAAGCATCAATTGGTTGTGAACAGGAAACATATCAATTTGGTTAAACCAAGATGGGCTCCTGCCATGACTAAATTTGTTTTTGTAGTGCTCTGAAAAGAGCCGTTTTGAATGGCTCCGCAAAGTTCTGGTTTAAAATTTTACGGAACTTCTCATACGAGGAGGAATTAACTGTTTCTTTCATAAGTTTCTGATTCTACCGGGCTGTCGATTGAAGCTAGGAGTATGCGATGTGTCAAAATAACTAACAGTGGAACCCCGATTTCTCGATCCTCCCTACATCCCTCTTTACCTTTACACTACTTCTGGTATGTCTGCATCATCAATAAATAAAACTTGGAAGCTGCGCTCCACATAATCGTCGCCTGATGAACCACCTCCATACTCGGTTGACTCCTCCTCAGAATCACTTGAGGTATCATCATGAGAACTGGAGGGCATGTTTTCATCATCATCTTCGATGTCTTCATCGGTCTTCGGGTAGCGATACTGTTTCTGCTTCGTCACCTGAAAATCTCGCACCTTCTTCCCTGTTGGGTTTGCGTTTTACCCCTCCAAAGGAGCCGAAGTGGATGCATACGAAGAACGGATATGTGCCAAATGCCCGAAAGAAAATATGCTTATTTGGAAATGAACTACTGCCAAAGTTTTATGACAGTTTCAAAGCAAGGGCCGGTGTTAATATTCCAGAAATGAAAAATGTTCATTGCAGAACGAGACAGGCAATATTTCATCAATCAAGAACTGGAAAAATGCCAAAGTGAATTTAACTATCTCTTATCCGATAACCCAGCTTGTGCTGGTAATTTTCTTGCAGAGAATTACAAGCCAAAAACACACGACAATGCAAATATTGTGCGATGTGAAAGACTGGCTACTGAAACACAGCATAAGAGTGAAAAGATTAAAACAAAGATTACTGACCATGATAATAGCCTGTTTTCGAAAACAAGTGGAAAGCTGCAAACAGGACTTACCTGTCATCACAAATTCATCTCAGATATGATTCATTCCATTACTACCGGTATTCAGAAAAATATTGGTGATTTGTTAGAGAATTTAGATAAAGCAATGGACAAGTATAATGCTACCTACAGTATTGGATCTAATTCAAAGTCATCAGTTTCAAGGAAGAAAAAGGAAAACAGGAAGAAATCCGAACATCGAAAGAAAACAGCATCCGAACATAGAAAGCGAAGGGCTTCTATAATCTTCCAATCGCTGGGAGGAAGTCCCGTTAGCTGGGAATACAACCCAGAGATATTTGGCATCCCGCAAATTGATAATATTGACCAAGAGACATTCTTACTGTTTACATCACATAAGGACAAATCTTGTCTGAGGGACTTGCGTTCCTGTAAATGCTTCGTTGGGGAAGGAAGTGCTTGTTCAAAACCAACTCGGGATTTAACTCGTGTTCTTGAATATATGTTTAATATTGTTGAGATAAACTGTTCATTTTTAGTACAAGGTTTTGAAGCTGTTAACATTAATATTTCTCAAAAGATTCCAAAAATTGATTTTGATTAGCTTACATGTAATATACATTATCTTGAGTCCATGGATTGAGATCAGACCTCTCAGTTTAACTTCTAACCCCCCCTACAAATGTTTAAGAAATTACATCTTACCCCCCCCTACCCTGCGCTTTGGTTTAAGGTCATGCCCCCCTATTAATCTTACAACTCCCCTCCAGATAATTAGTACAGAGTCCCTAAGTACTAGATTAGGTTAACCCACTCTATTTGTTTGTACTCCATTTGTTTGGAACCAAATGACGTCGAACTTCGATTTGCATTCGAACACAATTTCAGAACCTCGACCTCGGTACGTAATAAGCGTGCTTAAAATAAACCGACTTTCGAGTTTTGTTCGTTTCTGTGAAGTTTGAAAAACATTGAATATGTTTTTTTAAGATAACTGATATTTCCAGGGAAACGAGATACCAAAAAAATGAAAACCGGCAAAGCATATAAATTTTTAAACGAACCAGATCTGTTATAGAAAAGCTGATGCCAATTTCTGAAATTACGATAAATGGGAGTGGGATAAGCTAATCGAATACGGTTTCTTAAACGAAGTCGATCTAGCCTACCCGAAGGCGGAAACCAAGGATCAATTTTAAAAATTCGTAAAAATAGGGCAGACAAGCGTTGTCTCTTGTTATGCATAAATTAAAATGATTTTAGCTCTGAAAGGGGCAGTGTCACCCTATTTGGCAACTTATAAAAAGCTTGAAGGTGTCTTCACATCAATTGAATTCCAAAAATAATGGTCTAGTTTTGTTATTAAAAATATTAAAGACTATTTAAAGGCACTGAAACTGTTTCCTGTCGTTATGGATGGCATGGATGGGAATGGATTGAAACTTGATGCTACGTCTTCAATAAATCCCAAAGAAATTGATTATGGTTAGCCCTCTCTGATAAAATTCATTTGATACCTTCGTCGTAGCTTTACAGAAGCATTTAGGAAAGCCTCAAAAAGTAATGATTTTAGCTCAGAATTGACCTAAAACTGCAAAATCCTCGTGACACTGCCCCTTTAATTAGATTATGGTCTCTTGGTTAAATTCAATCGAAACGCATGTTCACCATTTTTATTGAGAAAATGTTAATGTTCTTTCTTGAAATTATGTTTTGCAGTCTTAATAATGTACAAGGGAAAATAGTAGAGCATCACTATATCTTAATGTGTTTCAGAAATTATATTGACGATGAGTTTTCAAGATTAAATTTTTGACAGAACTGTACAGTGCCAGGCCGTGGTTACGAAATCATTTTGAACTTTTATGAAAAATGTATACAATCTACAACCGACGAGTTTACTATATATATTAGGCCTGCAAATTGCCAATATTCATTAACTTTTATTTTAACTTGTAAAACCATAAAATATGTCTTCACATGGTCAGCAAACCGCGGATTTCCTTTTGTTTTCCTTTTTTTACATCTTAGGCAGGTTAATCATTAGATTCCCATGAAAACAATCGCCACATCTACATATCGTTTACAAATCGTTTAATATTTTTACAACAGAAAATATAAAAAGTATCGTCGCGAAATTTGAAATGCGAGCATACTGTGCTGGAGATTAATGCCAAAACATATGCGCGCACAAGAACGCTCATGTACTTTTAGACCTAAATGCTGTGATGGCTTCACTATTAACTCAACAAAGGTGTATAATAACGTTGATCGCAACACGTCACGTTGTTGCGGATGTACTTTGTAAAAAAACATTAATAAGGTTTCTACAGTCAAATGGGGCGTATTTTGAGCAACTAGAAAGTAACTTGTTAAATTTCAGTTTTCGAACCTACTCGACAAGCATTGTAAACAGACAAGTAGTAGCTGCTCACAGCCCTCTATTTTCCCGTATCTTAGCTCGGTCGTTGAACGCGTGGATAGAATCGCGAGAGAACGGAGCACTTGACCGGGTAGGGGGTGCGAACTTCGCGTGCGTAAATAGAGAGGCTGTGAACAGTATAACAAGTAAGACCTGTAAAAAATGGCCACAGAGTTTTAGTTTATGGGTCTGGCTCTGCTGGGGAAATATGTCCTTCAATCCAATTCAAGAACTTCTTGATGTCAGTGTAGACACCTGGCCTCCCCGCCTGAGCGCAGCCTACTCCCCAGCTTGTGGCTCCAGCAAGAACGTATCTGCCACCCTCCTTGCACACGAAGGGTCCTCCGCTGTCTCCCTTGCAGCTGTCCACCTTACCCTCTTGGTAGCCGGCGCAGATCATCTTGTCAGTGACAACTTCCCCGTCGCTTTCCAGGTACTGCTGTTTACAGGTGGCATGATCAATTATGGGAACGCGGGCGACGCGGAGTTTTCTGGAGCTCCAGCCCGATTGGTGCGTTCTCCCCCAACCGGTTACCGAGCAGTTGGTCCCCGTAGGGAAGTGACTGGAAACGGTTGGCAGACAGATGGGGATCATGGTATCGTTGTACCCAGGCAAAGGGCTTGCCATGCGGAGGAGTGCAATGTCGTTGTTGAAGATGCTGTGGTCGTATTGGGGATGCATACAGATTTCGGATACGGCTGAGGGAAAACAGAGTACCAGAGTTATTATTTGGTTGGCTAGATATTACATGAAGACGTTACAACTTCAATTCAATCTCGCAAGTAACTGAATTAAAGTCGCAATCTCGTAACCGTGGTAGTAAGACAATGATGTCACGTGACCTAGCCCCAGACCTCACTCTAAACGTTTTTTTTTTCTAATCTACTACCACTTTCATGTGGTACAATTGCATTATAATGGCCCAGGCCAAAAAAAGTAAATCTTTTATATGTTATATATGTTAGTTGTTTTGTGAGGATGTGATATTAAGGCATCTTAAGTATCGTGATGTAATTATTTATAAAGTACAAAGTCATTTTCAAGTTTATCGTTTGTAATCCATGTTTAAAAATCTTCTCCATCCTTTTATGGTTTATTATTATCTCTTCAGTGTTTTTCTATCCTACGAAATTATTATTCTGGCAAACAGCTGTCGTGGCTAAAATTTGAATTGACCAATCAGAAGCAAGCGGGGAAACCTTTAGAGTCCTGACGACAGATTAAGTTAACAGGAAGTCGGGTAACTTTTCTCACTGAAGATGGCATCAAATATACACACGAAAAGGGATTTGTAATTCCCAAACGATATCAGATTGTAAATAGTAAAACATATGAAATATTTTGTGTCTCTAAGCTTCTATTTGGCGCAATAAATAGGTCGCCGGTGACTGGCATGGCAGCTGTCGTCAGGTAGGATAATAGTTGTGTTATTTTGAACAAAATATGATGTTCCTCGTCCAGTTAATCGCAGCATTTCTCGCGTTAACTACTAGAAGAGGCCAAAGCAACTTTTCGTTTGTAATCCGTGTTAATCTTCTTCATCCTTAACTATCCTTGTTCCTTTATGTTTTATTATTATCTCTTAAGTGTTTTTCTGTCTCAGTAAATTACTATTCTGGTAGGCCTCAGAGTTCCTTCAATTTAGAAATGATTTTTTATTTAGCCAAAATTTAACATTCGATAATTTAAAATACAATGTCTGAGTACCAGTCTCAACTTACTCTTTTGAACCTCGTGGCCATCAATGTTGTCCTTGTCAAACTCTCCAAGTATAATTCTCAATCCAGGATTCGGGGCTACGCATCCATTTTTACTTGGACTGTGATGGATGATACAGTGGGCAGCGGTTAACACCCACTCCTGGTTGATGAGAGATCCTCCGCAAAAGATGAAATCATCGTCCTGTTTCTGGAGCCCAATTTGCCACGGCCAGTCTCGATTGGAGGCTACTTCACCTCCCACAATACGACTGACACTGGGTTTAGGGCGACCGCAGATTTCTGTTCAAATACGATAGTGTGGGTATTATTAAAGTAGAAAGGTTGGGGCGGGTGATAACACTACTTGACATCATATTTATTTCAATGATATTTATGTGAATTTAAGTGAATCCTGTTGATGTCCCTCATTAGCCGCCTGAGTAACATAAATTATTTATCCGCACTTTCCTTAATTACAATCTCAACATCTGCCCACCTCGTAACTAGCTTTTCCTCACCCTACCTTTTTCAAACACTCCAAAAGGGAGGGGTGGTATGGGCGACATGCTGCAGACCTCTCGTTCCCAGGGTCTCTCATCCAGGCGACGGTAACATGAGAGACCCTAAGAATGAGAGTGACAACCTCATGCGCTGCTTTCCTGGGGTTGCGTTAACCTTAGGTTGCCCAAGGTTGCCCTGATTTAAATTGTCACTTGGAAGTTTAATGTCAAATACACAGGGAATTGTTTCCCACTTTTCAGATCCTGGGTTTACGATAAAGGTGTTTGACCACACGAAGTATTTCTTTGCAAGCACTACGTGATAATCCGTTACATGACAAGCAGAACGTGACAAGCATTACGTGACATTTTAACAGCGACTGTGAACTGCGTGATGTGACTGACGCGAGTTTCTTGTCACTCACCAGCAGGGCACTGATCTTTCAGTGAGCATGCACGCGTTTCTTGATTATTTCCAACACAAGGTTTACCACCGTTCTCAGGAGCAGGGTTGTCGCAATATCGATTTCTTATAGTGACTCCAATACCACATGTCTTTGAGCAGGGGGTCCATTGGCTCCAGAGACCCCACTGACCATCAACCACTAAGAAAGAAGGACACATGTACAGCAATGGTAAGTAAATGTCATATTAAGTGAAGATATCGTTTTCTGCCATATAATTAAAAACTCGGTTTGTTTACGGACGGGTTTAATTGTGCGTGTGGCACGAACGTGGTAAAACAGACTGCATAGAAGCGAATTGAGATATGCAGCCGAGCTACTCGGGGTGCGCGTTCTGCATAACTCCTTTGATATCGTGCTCTCCTCTTTAAAGAAACAACGCGGTACAAGGGAATCCTGACCAATAAATAGGCTGAATTTTTTAACTGCTAATTCATAATCAGTCTTACCCCAATGTTAACCATTCTTTTTTCTTTAATCTTTATAGTTTATTATTACTCCTTTTATGTCTTTCTACTTAAAGTGATTCCCTAGTAAAAGAAGCCGCCATAGATTTCCGATGAAACTTGGTATGCTGTCGTTACAGAACAAGGAGATGGTAAAAACGTAATAAAAAGAGGGGGTCACCGTGCTTGTTTTCATGCCACAATACTGACAAATATGGTTGTTCAGGTGACTTTTGGTCATCTCAGTGCGCAACAAATAAGCTCGATTATTTTTCAATGCAGCGCGTTATATCACACAGAGTTTGACTTTCTTTGACTGTTTATTCATCTATGCCCCGGAAAAATGTCTTCAAATACCCTGCATTTTTCTATCCTTTAAAGGAAACATAATTTGGGCATGAGCTTTTCGGCCTGCTGTCTCCCCCCGGTAGAATTTACTTCATTTGCCAAAAAGTAGCCCTAGATTTCTGCTAATTTATCAGTTATTGAGGACACTGCTCTTATTGAAATTATGAAATACAAATTAGAGCTCACCGTGTTCGTTTAAGAGAAAACAAGCATTTATTTCTCTGTCGAGCTTAGCCTGAGGGAAATCTCTTATGTTATGTATGGGCAGGCGCTCGACCACGCGCTCATTTGCGCGCGCTAATGACGCAAAAATCGTGCGCAGTAGGGATGCGCAATGATACTGAGGAATCACCTTAAGTATACTAGGATGTAAATGGGTTACGAATGACCAAATATATGCGTCGTATCTTCTTTCTGCTTTCTATAACTGAGATGCTTCAATCTCTTTCAAAGAGCCCGGGACCCTTTTGGTTAAAACCAAGAATTGAGACTTCGGAGCGAGACAGCATGCGCACAAACAAAACGTAACAGGATTTCCTTATTCTTATTTTTCATAGTTTTTGTCAAGAGAGTCGGGCGTTAAGTCACCGCTGACGGAAAACGCGCAGACTCTGAGAACAAGACTGTACAAAGGCGAGCGTTGTGTTTACGTTGTTTTCAAGGTTACGTACACTATAAACTTCTAAAATAACTCTAATTATGTATACCTATAAAATAATACGCCTTAACTCTCAATAACTTAACGTCTGCTAATTATTTCATAATGGCTGATCCTCTATAAATAACATAAATCAACCCTATGTTTACATTCAGTAAACTGACTGTGGGTCGTTTGAAAACCAACATGAACAAGCGCCAAAATCTAGCTTCGATGTTCTTTCAACACTGTTAACTTCCACTAGAAAACTGGCTTATCTTTATCTAATCTAGAGTGAACCTTAAGTCTTCATGTCAACATATAAAATTTCCTTGTTAGTCACGATACAAACTGAGTGCTGCAAATTAAATGTAAATAAAATCTATGAAGGATAGTCTAAGCGAAAAATAAATTTCTTTTGGGAGATTATTTAACAAATCGATAGAACGTTTCTGTTGTCTACACTCTAAGAGACCACAGAAATTATGTCTGAAATGTTCACAACTCAAGTGGAATCAGTTGCTGCGAGCTAGATTTTCAAAACAAAGCCTCCTACATTTTTGGCGCTATTTTTATTGAGTGTAGATCATGCAAAATATGTTCAGTCTGTTTTTTTCCCCAAAATAAATTGGCAAATAACAGTAAAAATATTAAAGTTTTTTCACTTTTGCAATATTTGCTGGCAATGTGCACGCACAAGTCTGGTTTAAGTATAGGAAAAGCTAGTGGTATAATATCTCAAGATTCCAGGACGTTCACGCGAAAATGTGTCAGTCGATAGTTTTCCTTTTTAATTTTTACTGCAGACAGATAACGAGTTACTTGTGTCAGAAATACAAAAAAGATCAACGAAGAGCCAAAAGGACGGAATTTGATGGTGTATTTTGCCAAAAAACAATCAGACTTTGATAGCTTGGATAGATTTTGTTCGCTTTTTCGCTAAACGTAGAAAATCGGTCGAGAAAATGATCCATCAAAAGAAAAATAGGGGTCACCCAACGTCCATGATCGTTAAATCCAGGCAAAGCTATAGCAATGGCCATCTGCCCTATCATTGTTCATTTTATTACTTAGCAAACGCAAAAAATATTCACACGCTCGTGACATGTGAATTTACGTGCGCTGTAAGGGTGCACAGAAACAATTAGCGCGAACGTCCTAAAATTGGTCTTAACTCTCATAATTCTCCACAAATAAACTTCCGAGAGTTGTAAATTCCGTAAAGTTATTACTGACGAGTATCGCTCATTGCATCGACTGTTCGACTAGAAATTGTACGTTAACCATTCTTAAGCTTTAAGGTTTAAGAAAGTGTCACTAAATCGCTATTGCAATTCTGACCCTCCTAAACTACACGGCAAGCTTGAGATATAATAACTTGAAGATGTCGCCATGTTACCAGGTTCACACGCAATCCTTCCGTCCACAAGACGTCACGTCGCCCTGGTTACATGCTATCCACGAGCGTAAACAATTTATGTTTGTGTAGACCCCAGGTCTCTTTTCCTGCGCGCATCCAAAGCCCCAGCTGACAGCCCCAGCCAATACGAACGTTCTATCGTTTTCCAGACAAGCCAGCGGTCCTCCACTGTCACCTTGGCAACTGTCAATCCCGCCCTGCTCGTACCCGGCACAGAGCATGCGCGGTGTAACGCGGCTTCCTTTGTACATCTTCACGCATCTACTGCGCTCGATGATTGGGACCCGGGCGACACGCAGTTTGTCCGAAACAGGACCGGATTCCCGTATTTGACCCCATCCCGTCACGAAGCACTGCGCACTGGCTGAATAATTACGAGCTGATTCTGCCAAGCAGATGGGACTTACAGAATCAGTGTAGCTGACAGCTTTGCTCAAGTGCAACAGGGCGATGTCGTAGTCCATAGTTTGGTTGTTATATTTTTGATGAATACAAATGTTGGAAACATCTATAAAAGGAATAATAAGAAAAAAGGATTTTAGGAAACTAGAGGAGGGTGATTGCCCTCAAAATTATATACGTTTAACAAAAAAATCTAAACAATGCAGTTTAACCGAGATCGGGTATGCTGAGGAAAAAGTGGGAATTTTCCTTCACTACCACAGTAAACACGTCTCACAATCAATACATACATACATATTGCTTATTTACATTTTATTGAGTTTTAGGGTAAAAGTAAAATTATAACATGCCCTCGAGTAGCTAAGCTAATCTAGGCGGGTCAGGTCAATAGAAAGAAAAAAGCAAAATCAAGCAAATATTCTTACTACTGTATGTTTCGTGTCCTTCAACTTTCTTTAGATCCGATTCTCCCAAGACAACCTTAAATTGCCGTTTGGGGTCTGGGTCGACGCAACCGCGTTCCTTGCCAACAAAATCGTGAATACAATGTGCAGCGGTTATCACCCATTCTTTGTTAAGTAAGGACCCGCCGCAGAAGATGGAGCCATCGTGAGGCGACTGGAGCCCAACTTGCCACGGCCAGTTTTGAATGGAAGTTTCATTGCCACCAACTATTCGGCTTGAGGGTAAGTCGGTTTTGCCTGGTTCAGACCAGAAGAAAACAGTGAGTCGTTATTCGCCTTCAAGAGATTATAAGCCTATTTGTCCATTTTGCATAACAAAATATCGTGACATTTCTCGCGAGAGCAAAACACTACGACTAGGGCTGTGAACAATTTGGTCGGCAACTTCTGGTAAGCTCGCGTATTTTGAGCAACATTTTCGTTCCGAGCAACTTTTTACATTCTGAGCAATTTCTAGTTTTCTAATTGAGAGGAAATCTCAAGCAACTTGTGGAAAGCCCTAAAACTTTTACTCCCCGCCCGCTCTTTTTTCGCCTTCCCGAGACTTTTCGTTCCGTTTCCCCACGCCTTTAAACAACAGTACATGAATGTTTAAGTGGAGCAGCAAATTAAAGAGCTCGTACCTGCATATGTAGTACAGCGTTGTGTCTGGACCCCATACCCCTCGCAAGGCCTTCCTCCGTGTTCCGGGGGTGGGTCGATGCAGTATCTTGATCTTCTTTTCCTTCCTGCTCCTCCGCAGGTTTGCACACATTTGCTCCATTGGTTCCACGGACCCCAGTTTCCATCGACGGCTGCAATCAGGTAAGAGATATTAGAAATACAATCGAAAAGGGGATTTAGAAAAATCTTTAGCTGTGACAATATAAGATGAACTGTGTCCTTACCAGCCTCGCCAGAGAGCTCATCATCATTTCCATCTTCATCGTCATCACTATTGGCATCAGCCTCATTGTTTCCATGATCACCTGTCCAAATTGTCTGAAAACAGGACAAAACCGGTATAATAATGACTACTTATATAGCGCTTATCCAATCCTGCATAGGTCTCTGAAGTTAAAAGTATATTATTCTTTTTGACTTGTCTCGTCATCTCGCCATTTTGAGTTATTTTGGCTGCGTACAAAATCTCCTTCAAATTGAAAGAACCCTGGAAATAATAGTTTACTAAGAAAGAAAAATACCAAAGAGAAAATAAATAACTATGGATAAGGATAAAGAAGATTAACTTGGAATGCAAACTAGGAACTTGAAAAAAATCTTGAAATTTCAAACCGTGAGGTAGCTCCTAAAGCAAGACGAATCATGTTGTCAATATTGCGGATTTTGCTACAATTCCCAGGAGCTTGTTTCATCGTTCTTAAAATCTGATAAGAAGGAATGTAAGCCGCTAAAATTCTCTGAGAGTAAGAAACTTTCCTCTAGCATGATCAAATTATGATCAGTGCAATGTATAAATCAACGTATAGCTGATAAAAATATAACGTTGTTAATTTGTTATTAATTGTTAATGATAATCAAAATGATAGCTAATTAGTATTTTCTGATTGTTAAAAGCCAATGATGACATTCTAATTTAATTACAGTCCATAAGGCGATAAAAGGGCGAAAATCTTCGAACATTATTTCTTGTTGTTGTTGGACTAATTCTGGGTGATTTCCACTGCTCATACCACCAACATACTACTTTCCGGAGCAGACAGACGACATTTCATTAACTATTCTTACTGATTTTCGCAAATTTTCAAATGGATGTGCTGAGTATCTACAGGCTAAATTTTTCAGAGAGATTATCTTAAATGGTATGGCGATGTGCCACAGCCGATTGGAGGCCAAAATAGGAAAGAAAATCTGGATTCTTTGAGTCTTAAATTTCTTTTACCCGCAGCGGATTTTCACAGTACGCCAGCGACAAAAGCAAGTTGGAAGTGTGGAATTTAACAGCATGCCAGACAAACTGGTAAACGAACTATTGTGTTTGACAAAAATGACGCCTGAATAGAAAATTGTCGGAATTTTGCAAATCTCTGGTGTTAGCTTTTTCCATGATTTCACGGGCACGTTCATAACTGAATTCAGTTTAGTATTTAATAAATTACCACACAACCATAGTTTTTCCCTGCAATAATTATCACATTTTGCGCAAAGTTATGAAAAGTTTCTGGTTCACCTCGTAGCGACTTCGGCGAAAGTGAACCGACATCAAATGATTGCATATAAATGGTGCTTGCTAAACATGTGAGATTACTTGGTTTCAAAGTGTGGACTAATCCTACTAAGACTGTCAAAAAGGAAAACAAATTCAGACTTACCCTTGTAGCTTTGCATCCGTTTGACGTCAGAAGAACAACCATCAACAAAACAGCAATGAAAGAAATCTTGAAAACACTGCTCATCTTTAGAATCTTCTCCGTAGCGCGCTAACAGCTTATATTATTAAAATTCGCCACTCGACTTCAATGATTTCACCGCTAACCACAAAACGTGCTTTGCAAAGACGAAGAATGAGGGTTAAGTTACTTTAAAGTCCGTCCGCTTCCCTTTATATTCCAGCCGCTCCCGTTGTGAGATGAGGTAACTCGCTGACTGAATGAAATTGAGACGTCAAACAGCAACTGTGAAACTGTTGGAAACCAACGACAGGATCCAGAAAAGGAATTCAACTGACTTTTTCAGAGAGATTCAAAAGTAAGTCGGTTATATGTTTTAAACCGTTTCAACCAATACTGATTAGGGGATTCTTTTCTGAGTAAAAAAGTTCATCGGAAAACAATTTTGCCTTTTTTAAAAGCTCATTTAGTTAAGAGTTCCAGTCATTGCGTCTCCGCTTGGGGCACGCTGTGTGCGTTGAGAATTGCGGCTCACATCAGGAAACACAGTGAAGACGCAGCGAGAAGATTGGAGATGGAAAAATGTCAAAAACGAGGTAACATCCCTCAATGTGCCATCAAAAGTGGTTTGTAGAAAATTCAATCAGGAACTGACACGTCGAAAACTGACTGGTAGGCAAGTTAGCAACTTTTTACGCCAAAATACCAAAAATGGAAAAGTTTATCAAACAACCCACTACCCTTCGAGCAGAGTAGAAAGATCTTTCCTACGGCTCGCAATGTAACAACCCTGGATTTGCCACAAGGAGAACTGAGTTATCTATAAAAATTACGTAACCTTGTTAAACTTTGGTAACGGAGCAGTTAAAAGAAAAGTCTGAAATTCCTGAAGATAAAATGATGTTAAGAAACCGCGGTTTACAGGGCGAAGGTACTGCATTCAAGACAAGATGGACGGGGTGTTTTGGCAAACATAACACTTTCAATACATAATCAATACTAATTATAGTTGACCGCTGTATAAATGTGGCCACTTGTTGATAGGAATTTGTCAGCGCTGATGAAAAAAGAGATAGTTAATTAAGACTTATACCTTTCCATTTAGGACTAAAGCTAGGTTCAGACGCCGTACTTCACAAGAACCGAATCGGATGCAAATGAGAAAAATCCTTTGTTCTCCCTCATTAGCATACGATTCGGCTCAAGTGATTGTGAAGTAGGGCGTCTGAACCAGGCATAAGTCCCTTCTCAGGAAATTTATCCAATCTAACTGTTCCATCATTTAACCTTTAAAATATAAAATCATTTGTCAGTTATGGCCGAAAATCTCTTTTGTCTTTCATTCTCTAGGAATGCAGATTAGACATTTTAATTTTAGTTCGCTTTTCGATCGAAGATTGTAAAGAATGAGTGGCGAGTTCGTGACGTGAGGCAGACGAGCGTGTGCCAAGCGCGTGCCAAATGAAACAGATGATTGTGTCACTGAAAGGAAAACAGGTTTCACGGGCGTCTTGCTCAAGAAAAAAGTAGTAAGGACTCGGTTAAGGAGGGAGGGGGAAGTAGGTTTGAGGATCGACGGATTTGGCTTTCTAAAAAGCGCACGGAATGCGGACTTTTGCCATAAAATTGAGCGGATTCGCGGATTTTGAATATTAAAACAGTAGGATCTCGGATCAGCTGTGAACGTTCGGCCCAGATTCTGCTCTCTGCCTGTCTCGAAGTCGCACGTGTTGGTAACATGGGACAAGGTGTTAATTTGTTGTGGCGTCACTTGGCCAAATCCCTATTAAAACTGTTCAGAGCCTCTCTGTAATTTACTCACGCGAGAGAAAAAGCGAGCCAAGCGAGTGGGAAGCAATCGAGGATGAGGGGTTAGGGTTTGCGAGCGAAGTGGGCAGGAAGGGTCTACAGCTTCTCTATTTTTCTCGGTCTCTACCCCTACCTAGTCAACTCTTTTGTTTTGTGCTGGCGTCAAGTTCTCTCACGATTCTATCCGCGCGTTCAAAGATCGAATCACAATACGGGAAAATAGAGGGCGGTGAACAGTCTACAAAATCCCGTGAGGTGGGGTACTCTCATATTCTAGGTATATGGGTACGTGCCGCCGTGAAGGGTATGGTTTTCAGGCAGTTTAGTCTGGGATAGTGTATAGAAATAAGACACTTTTGGTCTAAAATAGAGTATAATTTACCGGAGAAGTGGTCAGTGTATAAATAATTTAGTCTAAAATGAAGTTCTTTACCCAGGGGTCTTTGAAAAGAAATTGGATCTCAGAAGTGACTTTATAAATTATTTTTTCAAGTTAGCTTATGTTGGACTACAAAAGTGATAACGTTTTTGCACTTAAACTAGCTAGTCGGGGACACGGCAGGGGGTTCATTCTTTGGTTGTAAAATCAAGTTGATTATGATATACCGTCTAGTACAGGGTAAGGGGTTTAGTGCCCTAGTGGCGCCCCCCCCCCTCCCACCCCCCTACTTCAAGATTTACAGGGTATCAGCCGCGGAAACTGGATTCCACCTATAAAGAGTCTTTTCCTCAGGCTGCGAAGTGTACGAATAATAATATTCATGACAGATTTTCTCACAATACGTAAAGCAAATTCACATATTCGTTACCTGGGCACAGTTTTGTGTTACAATTGGCTAACTGGAAGCTGGACCCTTGGCAGGCCAGGCCACCATTGTGAGGGGCTGGATTAGTACATGTTCGGTCCCTTCTCCTGTAACCACCTCCGCAGGTCTTTGAGCAAATGCTCCATTCGCCCCAAGAGGCCCAATTACCGTTAACTGGAAATGTAAAATAGCTGAAGTTTAATGTAGAGAAACTCAAAATGTGTTATATAAAAATAACAGTACATTGACAGGGAAATAGGTAATGAGAATTACAAAAAGCATCAATTAAAGGATATTTTTGATGTAAAAACAAGTTCTCTTGACTTATATTAAAGAGAATGCAAAGGGTGTTCATAAAATCATATTAAGATTTAAAGCCGGCTTCTAAAATGAATGTCATTTCAATTTGACGTTGTTCTTTAAAGCATTTTGCAGGCGTGAATGGACAAATAAGAAGGTAGAAAGTAGAAACAAAGCAGAACAATTTTGATTAGCAGTTCTGCTACCCTAACATTCGAACTCGTTTCTATTGAAGGCTTCAATTGAGACATTGAGTCACAACACCAACGGTAGCCTGCGAAAACAGCAGTCCTTCTTCGCTCCCGAGAGGCGTTTCGCGAGAAGGACGCCACTCAGGCCGGGAGCGAAGAAGGACGGCTGTTTTCGCAGGTTACAACAACGACGGTAGCAACAATAAAGAGCTGGCTACATTACCTTTGCAGGGTGAAGAGTTACAGGATTTTGACTGAGTAGAGAGTCCTGCGCAAGTACGGCCGCCATTCTGAGGGGCTGGATTAGAGCATGTACGGCTCTTAAACATGGCACCGCCCCCACAGGTCTTTGAACACGTGCTCCATCCACCCCAGGTTCCCCAGTTGCCATGAACTGGCACTGTAAAATAAGATGCAAATTCTTAAAAAAAATTATTACATGAAGGTTACTGTTAAATTGTGATTAAAATCAGTATTATAATAATAATACGTGCTTTTATTGGCTTAAACCTGTGCTTCTAAAAATCCGGCCAAATAACGTGATTTCTGACTGGTTAAAAAGTCTGTTATGACGTATAAATACATGACCCTCGTATTATGTTAGCTTTATTATGTAGAAGAACAAGAGAAGCAATAGGCTTCCTGTTTACAAAGCCTGATGCAACGACCAGAGAACTTCTGAGAGACTTCCAAATACCTGTCAATACTAATTACACCTAAAGCTTGGGAGACGAGGAGGACTAATGACTAGACCACTGTACTTGGGATCGAACGGTCCGAATCTGAGCCCCGACCAAGAAAATTGATGTTTTTGACACACGATGCAACAACAATCATCCACGAGCAACGGAAACCAGAATGACATCAAGTCGCATTACCTTTGCATGGTGAAGAATTACAAGATGTGGATTCAGCAGAGGGCCCTGCACAGGGAAGACCACCATTCTGACGGGCTGGATTAGAGCATGTCCGGCTTCTTGACTTGATGCCGACCCCGCAAGTCTTTGAACATGTGGTCCATCCGCCCCAGGCTCCCCAGTTACCGTTAACAACTGTTAAAAAGAAAACCAGTTAAGTTTTATATTGAGAGCACTTGCTTCCTCTAAGGTGGGAAACCGTTGCTACCAGTGTGGTTTTCAAAATACCGCAACGTACCAATCAGAGCTCACAAAGAAAATTGAAGGTTGCACCCTCAGCTTCAAGGAACAGGTCATGCGAAAATATGATCGAATATTTGTACCGCGTTCAAATATCCGAGTATAATTTCGCGGCAAATGGAGGCTACTGTGTTTATTATCCTTCAAACATTTTTCGCAACACGAGAAGTCTTGAAACTTGGGGAATATCACTCGGATAATCCTCAATATTCAGTCACGTGACACGTTTAGAACAGTCGCCCGCGAACAAAAATATTTGATGGATTATAAGACTGAGTATGTTTTCATTCAAATAAATAATCCTGAAAAATAGCTAATAATAAAGGCAAAATATATGCCAACAAGGACATGAGAATATTTAAAAGCAGAGTAAAGCAAAAAGCACGAGGGATGTTTCATAAATTGGGAAAGATGAAAGATAGCTGTATTTTTGATAGCTGAAAGACTCTGGGAAGAACATACCGCACTTCTGGCAGCTTTTCTTGCAGTTAGGCACCATATATCGAGGGTTTTTCTGGCATTCTCCATTTTTGGCCCAGGAAGCACACATCCAGTTCTTGTCGAGGCACCATGGTGACGAAACTAAGTGTAATGAACACAGAGTAAAGAGGTGCACACTTGCAAGGCGGGGTTGATTACAAATCGTAATTAAACTGCTCTACAATTGTACAATTTATTCCTCGCTCGTCAATATAACAATGCAGTAAAAGTTTCAAACCCTTAAGATGTCAATTTATTAGTCATATTAACTGTGCGCCGCACCAACTGAGCGCCCACAAACCCTAATAATCTTGGAGAGAGAACCAAAAATTTCAGTTCAATGTATGCACCCAATTTTGGCCGTTAGATATTCTTCTTATCACTCCAGTGAGGCTCTGGTATATTCTTTGGACCCTCTGAAAAGCCTTTGTGTTGCATCCGTTCTTTGCCATTAGCTACTTTTTGAGTAATTGCGTTGATTTTGGTGATTGAAAGCTATTCTATTGCAGTGCATCAGTAAAATATGGCGCGAATTACCGTACCTGGACACTGCTGAGCGTTACAACTCACGGATTGATAGTTAAACCCGTAGCAGGGTGCTCTGCCATAGCACGTGCGCGTCCTAAACCTGGAGCCGCCTCCACATGTCTTTGTGCACTGAGACCAACTGCCCCAGCCCCCCCAGGAACTCACTGGAACTAAAAATATACAACAAACGAAATAACACCAACTAGCGCATTTTAATCGTGAAATTTCAAGGCTAGGGTGTCTTGACTTTCCCTTTGTTAGATTTCCAACCCGAATATAGCTGTATTTGCAATTTTTTTATATATACATTATTTCTCTACTTAAAGATATTTGGAATACAGCAATTTTAAAACAGCATGCAGTTAAAGTGTAGAGGGCAAGGAAAAATAAAGTAATTTTATGCCTTTTGATAATTTATCGTCCGAATATATATTTAGCTCGTGGCGGAAAAATAGAAAAGGCCCTGGGAACGAGATTGGGAAAAATACTTATGTGCCCGTTTATGTTTATTTGTTTGTCTTTTTTTAATTATAATTACACATTTACTCTGCCTGACACATTTCCATGGACCCATTCTTGCTTGTAATATTTTTCACTCAAAGTCGACAAGGGAAGAATGATGACATGGTGAGATTTGTATATAAGAAAGAAGCGCTTTCTTGATTCCTGATTGGCCTTCCCTTGATGCAGTGCGGTCTCACCATCAAGTAATTTTCAGAAGCGGCTTGGCTTATTACTCAGTAAGCCGGAATGAGCAAAAGTCTCATAAGATGCGCGGTACTATGCAATAAATTAAATACGACGCTGCAGTTATAGCTGGAGTCTAGCGATAACTTACCACATATGCCGCAGCTTTTCTTGCAGTTTTGCCTCATGTACGCAGGATTTTTCGTACATTCTCCACTTTGGGACCATGATTGACACAAATGATGATTATCGACACAGCCTGAGAAGAAATATATTCATATATTATTAGGTTGACATTTCCGGCTTCAAATTATTAATTAGCCACGGATTTCTGTTAAACGCGAACATTAAGAGTGGAACCCTCGTGTTTAGCGCTCAGGAAGCATTTAACAAATGTATTTAAGATGCGCTCAGCATTTGAACATGGCGAAGGTCTTTTAGACGTTTCAAAATTTCAATATTAATCATACCTGTTCTTCTGACAGCTTCTCGCAAGCCTGCATTTAAGCCGTAATCGTATAAACTTTGCCCAGCAACGAGCAAAAGAGTTTCAGCCATTATTAAGTAGCTGAAATATCCAGCGAATTTCATTTCACGAGAGATCATAAGTGATATATACCTGGACATGTCAGACTTGCATCTAAGTGTTCAAACGACCGCCAACGACCGTTACAAAATATTTTTTTAAACCAGATATACTGACATGGTTCATTGCACTATTGAAATTCTATGAAGCGCGAAAATCGTTTGATCTCCGGGGAGTCAAACAAAATTCTTTGAAAAGTTAATAAACAGATTTCTAAAAGAAAGGCACTAAAAGGGTGATTGCAATGTCAAAAAATTGTAATTTTGCCTCTGTTGCTATCATCCCGACATCAAACTGCTTTGTTTTTGCGAACATGTGTCGTCAAACATCAAAGCAGCCACCTCACGCTTTGTGCATCTAGAAAGTTTAGCCTCATTTTTTCAAGTTCGTCGTTTGTAATCCGCGTTAATCTTATCCATCCTTAAGTATCCTTGTTCCTTTCCGGTTTATATTTATCTGTTTGGTGTTGTCGTTCTATCTTAGTATACTACTATTTTCAAGGTTCCTAAAATTTAAAGATGATTTTATAGGTGGCCAACTTGAAATAACTGCAAGGGTAGGATAGGATATATGTCAGGAGATGACATAGTCGATAAAAAAGTGCGGGGTTTTGTCACTTTTTGCCACAATATACTGACAAGTCAGTATATACTTGACATCGCTTTTGGTAATGATTATTGATCGTAATTATCAATATTGATTAAAATCTAATTACTCTCTACAATGTGAATACAATATGATGCGAGGAGGTGACGAGAAGAAAAATCGGCATCAACTAGGAGATAAAAACATGTTTGGATCATCTCTAACTTGACTTTCTTATGACCCCTGGCCTATTGCGGCACAATTATGCTCAAATACACTGCTTGTGACTCGAGCACCGCTGGTTCAGAGCAGAATAAACATGAAGAATTCATTAGTGGTGTTAGTAATGGAATTTCCGGGAGGCATGCGAGAAAAAAACAAATCGAAAAAAAGAAACGTAGTCCATGTAGGATCAAGGAGATCTACTGATCTGTTCCCCGACTTAACCCGCTGGGATTTGCGTGCCCTAAAAAAATCACAACTTTAATCCAGAGCGACAGAATACTTTTTGCTACAGCCACGCCATATCCTTGACGCCGGGTAAGTTCTCTAGCGGTTCCTTCATTCTTTCAGCTATCAAGGCTGGACAGTTAACATTATTCCTCAGGGGGGGATGGGATCTTACGGGAATGGTTGGAAGATCGGGGGGGAGGTCCCGTGTCGCAGTTGTAAATTCTGAAGCGTTACGTTCCTCTGTTGGTTCGTAGTGACTAGTCATTTCTCAGCCATCCCAGGCGGAACTTGGTCAGGAATTTGCCGCACCGTTGCCACATTTCGCAAAGCCACTGTTGCTCGTTTGCGAGTCGAGGCTACCCAAAATTTCTTAACCCAGTGATTAAGCTAAGATGTTGCAACTAAACACAAGTACTTGCAGAAACCGAATACGCTTCACTTGGTGATTCACTTACTTGTGACTTGTCTCCACAGGCAGAAGCAGACGCAAATAATAGAAGCTATGTAAACCTGAAGTTTCATTGTTTGTAGGCAGAAGGCAAAACAGGAAAAACGATTTCACCAATACTGAGTTACGTGCTAAGCAAAAGAGTGACGTCTTATGCTTTGAAGATTTGTTTTGTGTCTGTATATGACGTCAAACCTAGCACTCCTACGGACGGCTAACAGATGTGATACGTGATGTCTGAAGACAGGAGAACGCTTTCCCTTCCCATAACACGTACAGGATCGGGAGAGCATTTTTGGGAGCTTTGATTTCTGTAATCCGACAAAACCGTTTCCGTATTGCAGATTTTTTGGGTTGTTTGCACAAATAATCAGATCGATACATGTAAGATGTGATGACAGGCTGGGCGAGCTGTCCGTTCGCGACTGTAGCGGAAGCCTTTGTTGGTTCAGTTAATTGTTTTCGGTATTGACTTAAAATCGCAACACATGGGCTCCCAACATCGGGGCGTTCTCGCAGCCCAGTGCTAGCAAGGACGTACCTTATTCTTGAGAGCCCCATGAAGTAGATCCGGGTCTTTGAAATCTCACAAGCCTGGGAGGAGGCTTTCGGCCTATATCACGAGATTAGGGATTGTCGGATTCTGAGCAAAAGGTAGAAACTCTAGCACGCCTCCATCATCATGTAACTGAGCCCATAAAAAAAGGCTTTTTATCACTGCAGGTTCACAGCGGGCTTTTTGTCCGCGATCCTACATGAATGTTTGAAACTAAGAATTCTTGGATACTTAGTCCTCCAGTGGCGAGAGATGTACAGGAGGAAATGGGAAATTTCTGGCTACAAGAGAGCCACTTTTCATACGGCTGGTGACGTTCTCAGAAACTTGACTTAACTGTGCTGTCCTCGCGTTCATGTCGTTTCACCAGAAAGGCAGTCCATTTGGCCGACTTCTCTCGCCGCATAAAGCGTTGAACACTCAGCGAAAGAGATTTTAAATGCCAGAAACCATAAGAATTTTAACTCAGGAAAAATTTGAAACATTTTCTGCTTTTCAGCTTCAAATTTTTTTGCCACAATGGGGTTCAGTGCTAGTGTCCGGAACCTCACTGGTCGAGTGTGGCTAGGAAGGATAAGTCGTTATGCTAACACTATGTTGCTCCTCGTTAATTAAACTCGGAGCTCTCGAACACTCTTGAAAAGTTTAATGCGCCTTAAAAAATTAAGTATTGTTATTCTTAATTGGCTATTAAGAAAAACGCCTCTTCCGTTTTTCTTTAGGACAGTTCGGTTTTGACGCCCGCTCTTACTGCAGCCGCCGCAAGCAAAGTAAAGAGTAGGGTCTCAGACGCACGAGAAGCTTCCGGCAAGTAAGGTTTGTTATAAGCCCTCAATAGGATTGTTGACTACAGTGCTAATGGCCGAAGGAAATTCCCCTCCATCAGGAACACAGCTCTCTACCCCTGCAAATTGAAGGGAAATAAGGAGATACGGATAGCTTGTTCCAAAAGCCCAGGAAAATAACATTAATTCTCTTGATTTAAGCATTCCTTTATTAGCCGAGCCTTAAATTAAAAATGGATTTCCATCACTTTACAACACTATTTGTGACAGCAGTGACCACCGCTACTTCGACGAGAGGTTAACAAACAAGGGGGATTCCCTTTAGCTCCAGTAAAATACTGACATTAAAAAAACCGTCTTGTTATAAGAAATGTAATAGACATGTCTCAACCTCACGTACATAACACGTGCACGCACACACAAGCACACGTCTGAGACTCGCGTGATTCATTTGCAAATTGTTACAGTTAAGCCGCCAAGACGCTTAGGTAAATTTTGACAATGGTGAATGTTCCCCCGCAAGTCTTCAACAAACAACTAAGTACAAAGCTCCATGCTCTTGGAAGAAAAAGCTAAGCCTACTTAAGGGCGGAGGGGGACTTAACGGGAAAGAGCAGTGCTGAAATAACTCGTCCCCTCTTCGCTTCTCATTTTGAGCGCATGAATGTTTAGAAAGCAAGGTCGGCAAATGTCATCATATCTTATTATTGTCCTTTTTCACAACGTCTTCACTTGAAATGAGTTTTTTTCTTGGATAGGTTCTTTTCTAGAACAGCCACAGCCACGCAAGATTCCATCATTTACGCTAACCAATACAAAATTCCTCTTGATACAGTGACGGTTCTTTCAAGGCTGTGGTCGTTGATAACGCGTCCAATAGTTTAGCTTTCTTCCTTCTTCTTCTCTTGCTCTTCCCCAGTGCTTCCGCTTTCTTCGCTCTGTTCGTTGCTTGAAGACGAGGCTCCTCCTTCCCTCTCAGAAGCCATCTGCAATGAACATTAGAATAGTCACGTGTCAGTACACGTGTCAGTTTACCCACAACCCACCAAGGTCACATTACCTTCTTGTAAGCCATTTCAAAGAGCTTGAGCGACTTCTGTTGCAGTTCACTGTACGCCTGTCGGATAGACTCGGCTGTTTCGCTGTCTTTTCTCGCTAACACTTCTCGGACCTTGCTTATTTCTTCTTTTAGCTGGCCAGTCTGTCAGGTAAACAACAATGTCAATATCAAGTGGTCCTATAATGCTGTGCTATCACATAACCTCTTTTAAAAAGTTGCTCAAAGTTAT